>BQNB010049284.1:2742-42113 GCA_026074375.1 Tanacetum coccineum
GGATCTTATCATTAGGACCAGGAAGTTCAGGGTGAACAGTATCAAGAATATGAATCTTTTTGCACAGAGCATCTAAAGCAGATTGGGTTAAGATGGATTTCATACTATCAATCGTACCTATTTTTGGAGAGAAGAAGTTAAAGCCTAACCTGATACTCTAAACGAATCTTCAAGCGATTACGAACGTAGGAAAGTAAGTAAAAAGCTCGAAAGTTTTTCAACAATGGCGATAATAGTAGAGAAGACAAAAAAGAAAATAGTAAAAATTAAAGGGGTATTTATACCCTTGGCATAGTAAATGTAAGGAGTAGCAAGATGAAGACACGTGTAACCCACTAAGTCAACCAACGGATAGGATTAAAAGAAGGTAGATGTAATGACAGTTAGGTAACTGACTTCAAGTCATATCAGTCAGGAAACAAAAGGTCAGGGTAACTACACGTCACCCAAACCATACCTAACCAGTTAAGGAACAGTCGCGGAGAAGGTAACAGTCGCGGAAAAAGGAAGACGCGTGGTACTAAAAGAACAAAGTCTAGGAATATTCATCGCACGCGGCACAACACCGCACGCAATAACAATACTAGACTGGGGGGACTTGATGACGTATAATGGGTATGACAGGCTTTTGGGCCTGGGCCGTACCATTACATTTGGGCTCTGGCCCAACTAAATAAATAATAAGCATAACGGGCCGGAACTAAGCCCAGAACTATACTGGCCATAGCCCGGATACAACTAGATGGACGCGGATCTGCCACAAGTCGCTTCCGCAAGCTATCCATGGATCAGCTAACGTCCACGGAAGGTAATCCCGCGTCCGCAGCCATGATAACCGCGGGCCCTTGACCGACAAAGGCCCCACTCTGACCACTATAATTGTAGGCGAAATACTAGGAAACCCTAGTACTAGACTCCCCTATAAAAGGTGTCCTCTGACACATCAAAAGATATAATTTTCTCACTCCTCCAAATACACACACATACTTCTGACAACATGATTTCTTACTCTCATGTCGGAGTCTAATCGTGGGGTCCGTCCTCATGGTAAGGCTAACGGTTTGCTTTCATTTATGCAAAAATCATCTCATTTACTTGGTTTAGTACAAGATCTAGCTTGAAGAAAGCCTGAAGGTCCAGCCCAACAAGCAATCTAAGCCTATCTCATACCCTGTCACGTATTTTGTAGTAACAAATAACTATGCAAACTGTAATAACTTTAGCCACAAATTGATATTTGTCGTATGTTTGTGAATTAAACTCTTAACTTTCAATTGTATAGCCTACTAGTTAATTACTATCAACATATTAGTCATAATAGACACAAAGACGCAAGGATTTATCAACAAACATATAAATTATCTGATGAAAGAACAAAATTTAAACTAAACAAACCATGTCGTAAGTTTAATAGGTTCATAACTAGGTAAACACTATGGTGTTTAACATTCAATAACATTCATAGTAACAAAAAGGTAATAAATTTGATAATTAAAAAGTATTCACAGTGAAGGCGTAATCAAACTGAATAAAACTATTGTTTATCATGATAAGGTCTTGTACTTTTCATGCTATATGCTTCAGTTGTGGTGGAATTGCCTTTTGGAGCTTGGAAATCAATTGGACAAAGATTGGGTAACCTAAATTCGAGTTTTAGGTTTGTATTTATAGGATTCCAGGCAGTCGGTGCTACATTGTAACAACATCGACCTTGTTACGTTGTGATATGGCGGATTGCAACACTGAAGTTTTGCAATCCTTCTAGGCAGAGTACCTAATCGTTGCAGTGTAATATAGAAAAGACTCGGGGGATTGATTGTTCTCTAGAGGAATAGTAAGGTAGGTTCGAATTGTATGTCACTAAGATCTAAGGGTTGAGAGAAGGGTATTTTTGTGTTTTTATATCTTTTAGAAAGCAAGTAAAATCAATATGTTGAGAGAGGTTTGGTTTTAAACTAATCTAAACTACTCCTAATTATGCAAGAAAAGTAAATTAGTGGTGGACTCGTATAGGTAAATAAACGTGTTCACATAATCATGCACTACTCCCTAGTTGATCCTTTTAACTCATTGCTCTGTCACCCTCATTAGTATAATGTGTAAGTATTCCCCTTATTAAATTGCGAGTTGGTTAAAAATGCGTCTACATGACCACCTAAGTAAGGCTCCTTGAACACACCTCGCTCACCCAGTAGTAAATCACGCGCAATAAATACTTAAATAGTTATAATCCCAAACGAGGGGGTTCACTTAATCTAATCACGTTTCACTAGACATCTATCCTAATGTAACATCTTATAGCTAGTTTTTTAGTGCCTAGCGTGCACGCCACTAATAAGAAGCAATAAATCAAGATTTACAACTAGGTTTTATGTAATCATAAGCAAACACAATTAAATTTGATGTAACATGTTAACAAGAAAAAAAGCAATTAATCAAACAATACATAGACATTATTAAATGCTTAAAGATTGAATTACTTAACTTCACACAACATGTGAGTATGTAAGCACAAAGGGCATAAATAGCCCTAAAATACGTCTATAATAGCTATACTAAACCTCTCCAAGTAGGGGTGAGCAAAAAAAACCAAAAACCGAAAAAACCAAACCAAAATAACCGATCGAGACTAGAAACCGATGGTTCGGTTTTTACTTTTTCAAAAATCAAAAAAGTTCGGTTCGGTTTCAAAAAGCAAAAAAAAAATATAATTAATATAATATTAATAAATAAATAATAAATCCAATTTTTAAATTCATATTTGTTTTGTGGGGGAAATTATAATAATATATATACATATCTTAATGTTTATATACGTGTTTGTCGTGTACGTGTGTTTACTTGACAATATATCGTTACATATATGACAAAGATCATACTATGTATATTTTCAATTGCATGTGTGTGTGACTCATTTATATGTGTATAATTGTAGAAATTTAAGTAAACATTATTAGGCTCATATTGACCAAAAAAATAAAATAAAAACCAATTTTCTACGTAAAACAAGTATATTAATATAAATTAGCCACAACCAAATATAAATTGTTTGAAACCGAAAAACCAAAAAAAAAAACCGCCAAAAACCGAGCGGTTTTGGTTTTTGGTATTATAAAAATCGAATATTGCGTTTTGATTTCAGTTTTAGCCAAAAACCGACCCAAACCGAACCGTGCACACCCCTATCTCCAAGTATTCACCTACAAATTATGAAAATAATAGGGTTGTATATATAGGAATTGGCTTGTGACAGCGTGTTACCCGTCAAATCTGACTTAGGGTTTTTTCCACCGACTTGATCATGACGCCGTCGGGACTTCTTGTGACGCCGTCACCTTGTTGTTGTGACGCCGTCATGGTCTTTTTGTGACGCCGTCTCCACAAAATGTATGGTCACAAAACATCTTCAAAAATCATCTTTCGGGGCACTTCTGGTGACCATGTCACGAAGGTGGTCACAAAGCTGAAAAGTTGTGTTTTTGCCTTGTTTTTTCTCGAATTGAGCCCAAGTCACGTGTATTCCATCTAAGTGTTTCCCAAATGCTAATTACACAAAAAGAAAACATTTAATGCAATAATAGAGCATATTTGCATGAATTTAAAGGTTAAATAACCCCAAAAAGTGTATAAAATGACACATCATCACGTTGTAGTAGTCTTCTTTAATTATTATTCTGCGTGCGTTGACTTCTTTGTATGGCTAAACCGAAATGAGGTTATTACACCATAACAACTATGTCAATGATTATTGATAACTGACGTTACTCCGTAACAAAGAAGATGTTGTTACAGCGTATAAGACTTTTGACAACAAATCTTCGTGATGTTTCTGTGTCCTTACGTTCCATTGCCCCAGATTAATAATAAAATGCAAATATTAAACGAATCAATACCAAATATCAGGAAAGCAAAATAAATAAAAGCAATAAACACGAGATAATGATACTCAAAATTAGGGGTGTTCATGGTACTAGAACCGGACCAAACCGGAACCGGAACCGCAAGAACTGAGAACCAAAAATAAATAAAATGTGGGACCGAGAACCGTCCTAAGTTCTTCGATTCGGTTTTGGTACGGTTCTGGTTTTTGGTATGGAAATTTTTGAGAATTCCCGACGAGAACCATTATGTTAAAAAAATTAATTTTTATTTTTCAATCATTCATAAAGTACATATTATAACAATACAAACACACATAAAAATGTCTCCAACAATGCAAATCGTTCCAAAAATTCAAATAGTTCAAAATAACAAAAACAAAACACAAACTGTAAAAAATTTATGTTAATCATCCATGCATTTGTACATTGAAACTTTAACAAATGCACTTAAGATCTGGAATACAAGCTTCTTTAATAAACTGATTAAGCTTGGTGCACTAATAACCTTAAAACATATATGTTGTAATAACTATTTTGTTAATTGAGTCAAATAAAACTTACTTTCATGTTGAAAAAAAACTTTATACTTTCATGTGCATTGAATGATCTTAATATGTGGTGTAAAAAAAACATAAACCCTATCAAACTAGCCGCCTCTCTCCATCTTTTCGGATTTAATATGCGATATCTTCGTCACCTGTTTTTTGCCGAGGTTAACGGGAATAAAACCATGTAGGAACTATCAACACCACTGTTGATGCGAACGGATGGACGTAGTTCTTCGAAAACAACAATAACTACAACTCCAAACCCATCGACAACACTACATCAACAGGGGACCGGGAATAAGTTGTACTTCTTTCTACGTATCTAGCCTTCCTGATCTCTTGATACTACGGGTCTTTGGAAACGCTTGTGTGAAAGTATGGCTGCGTGGTGGACTATTCATTGCGAAATAGACGCTCTCAAAGGAGGTAAACGTTTTAGATTCATTCACTTCTTGGGAATTAAAATATGATACTGATTTGTTAAAGTGTTATAAAATATATGGTCGAAAGTTTCACCTCTTTATGGAGGGTCGCACGTTATCAAAGAACAATTCCATAGGTTCGAAATCAAGACAACAAGTTTTAACAAAAGAAGAAAACCTAAAAACCAAACTAACACTTATTCTCAATTTGCAGATATGCCCCTTCTAAGCCCTCATTCGCCTCTGTTTTTCATATAAACATACCCAAATTGACACCACAACCCTTACATGTTAACACTAAACCGTTTACTCTTAAAGATCAGGATATTATATTAGGTGGAAGATTCATCAACGGTTCTCTTGTTGAAACTAATAGTTGTGGACACTATGAGATATGTATACTATCTGTAAAAGGCGAAGGTTTTATGACTTGAAAATTTCCACTCCAGGTTGAGGGGCTTGTGTATTTGATTCAATTTCCTCGTTCGTCATCATGTTTAAAGTTCCATGACAACGTCGACCTTGAAAAGCTTTTACACGATTTAAAATATGCTTCACCCTCTTAAAGTGGATGAGTGCAGTCGTTTGATTGAGATTAGTGGCTTGCCTCTTTGTGCTTGAGGATCAAATTCTTTCAAGAATAGTAGCATGTATGTTTAGTAAATTCATGTTTTTCGAGGCGGAGGAATCCATACGACCAGTGAGTTAGGAGAGTTTGTATCTCTATAGATCTCATGATTGGATTCTGGAAACAGTTTAATGTTGAAGTTCATGGTGATGTTGTTGAATGTTCATGTGCATAGAGTGTGTTTCTTGGGAGTACAAAGCATTTCAGTACTCTTTGGATACGTTTTCTAATGGTAGACGTTAATAATATACATAAGGTTTGAAGATGTTGTGGAAGAAACCCAATCGTTGATTTGAATGATCTTCATGATAATCTCACTGATTGGCTTAAGAATCAAGTGATGATGAAGTTCATGAGGTCAACCATAATTTAATTTCACGATCGGATAAAGGTTTTTTGAAATAAGAACAATTCATTTTTCACTTTCTCTATTGGTGAAACATTCAGACCCTACAGTCCCCCCGGTTTTGACACTTGAAAACAGAGGACCTTACCCCATACTAGTAAGCTGCTTCCACTTTCTTTTCCTAGGACACATAAGAAGGATGTTAAAGGAATTCCCTTATTCAGTGAAGCTTGAATAGATATCATCGAAGTTGGGAACACATTAGGCTTTGATGTTCTGAGGATGTAGAAAAATTTCCTAAACCTAAATCGAATGATAAATGGTATTGGTGTGCATATCGTTGACAAATGAATATTCTTTCTCTTAACATTTGTGGTTCGAAGAAAAGGCGTAAATGTATTTGGATCAAAGAAATGTGTTTCAAACATAATGTTAACTTTCTCAGGGTTCAAGAGACTATAATGACCCACCTCGAGTTATTTCGTCTTATGTCCATGTGGGGAAATTTCAAATTCGATTATGCGTGTAGTATGGCTCGTGGTAGATCGGGTGGTTTGGTTTCCCTGTGGGACCCGAACATGTTCGTTAAGGAAGCTATTTGGTGCGATGAGGCTTTTATTATTGTGAAAGGGCATTAGAACAACTCAGTGGGTGATTGCTTTATGATAAACATTTACGCTCCTCAAGACTCGTCGACAAAGTCATCTCTTTGGAACAAAATAGCTGATTTCATGCATCAACATAATGGCAAATTCATTCTATTTAGTGATATGAATGTCGTCGGCCATGAAAACGAACGGTTTGGCTCTATTTTTTCCCGTCATGATGATGTTCATTTTAATGCTTTTATTGACTCTTCAGGTTTAATAGACCTTCCCATTGGAGGCTGGTTATTCACTTGGATGAATAAAGCAGGCACCAAGCTTAGTAAACTTGATCGGTTTCTTATCACTGAAGATGTTTTGGATTCTACTCCAGATATTCGCATCATGGCTCTAGATTTTTTATGGTCTAATCATACGCCTATTCTTCTTCATGTATTGAAACCTGAATTTGGCCAAACCCCTTTCATGTTCTATAACTCGTGGCTTCTCCGTGATGATTTTGATGATATAGTTAAGTCTGCATGGTCGAACTTGGAAGCTAATAATGATGGCATAATCCTTATGTCGCATGAGAAGTTACGATCCCTCAAATCCACCATAAAACAATGGCAAATTAATGTTAGAATCAATGATCGGTATCAAAAGCAGAAAGCTATGTTAGATCTTAAGTCTATTGATAAAAAGATCGATGATGGGACCGTGACTCGGTTTGAACGTAACAATCGTACTAAGCTTCTCCAAGATATTAATAAATTCGACAACCTTAAAGCCCATGACTTAATTCAAAAAGCTCATATCAAATAGGACATTGAAGGCGGCGAGAATTCCAAATTCTTTCATGGAATGATAAATTAAAAGAGGAGAACGCAAGCGATCATTGGTATTATGAATGATGGTGTTTGGATTTCGGACCCGCTCCTTATTAAGGAAATATTTCTTAACTTCTTCAAAGACAAGTTCCAAGCTCATGATTCCCAAGTCGTTTTTTCTCTTTTGGCTCTCTCTACAGGTTTATGCACTCGTGACCATGATTCCCTCGAGACTTCGGTCTTATGTGATGAAATTAAATCGGCTATTTGGGATTGTGGTAGCAACAAAGCCCCCGGCCCCGATGGTTTCTCTTTTTCATTTATAAAGAAATATTGGGACCTTTTGAAGATATATATTTGTGGTTTCGTTAACTCTTTTTTCGAGTCTGGTTCGATGCCTCAAGGTGCCAATTCATCTTTTTTCACGCTTATTCCAAAGGTCAGTAATCCTATTTTTATTAAAGACTTTCACCCCATTTCCCTTATTGGCATTCATTATAAGATCATCGCTAAAGTGCTAGAAAATCGGCTCTCTAATGTTATTGATAAGATTGTTAGTAATGACTAATCCGCTTTCATTTCGGGTCGTCAAATTCTTGACGGTCCGCTTATTCTCAGCGAGGTTAATCTTATCAAAGATGTTAATCTTTTATAAGATGTTATTCTCCGCTTATTCCCTTATCGGTTCAAAAAAAGGAATAAAAAGATGTTAATCTTCAAGGTTGACTTCGAAAAAGATTTTGATTTGGTTAGTTAGAAATATCTGGACTTTGTTCTCATCATCCTTGGTTTTGGTTCGAAATGGCGATCTTGGATTAGAGCTTTCCTAAATTCTTCTAGAGCGTCTGTCTTGATTAATGGTAGTCCTACTCCTGAATTTTCTATCAAACAAGGTTTAAGGCAGGGCGATCCTATTTCGCCTTTTCTATTCATCCTCGTTATGGAGGGTCTTCATTGTACCATCTCTAATGCAGTCAATTCTGGTCTTATTTGTGGGGTCAAGATTGGTTCTTCGGATATTATTTTATCTCATATGTTTTACGTAGACGACGTGGTTATTACAACTGAATGAAATGCCAGAGATTTAGATAATATCATTCGAGTGCTTCATGTCTTCTACTTAGCTTAGGGTCTTAAGATTAATATTCGCAAATCCAACATTTATGGTATTGGAGTCTCAAATGAAGAAGTGTCTATTATAGCTACTAGTACTGGTTGTGCTCCAGGTTCCCTTCCTTTCACGTACCTTGGGCTCCCGATTGGTTCCAACATGAATCTCATTTCCAACTTGCAACCCCTGATTAATCGCTTCCAATCGAGACTCTCTTCTTGGAAGGCAGTTCTTGGCAGCCTTGGTATCTACTATCTTTCTATCTTCAAAGCTCTCGAGCTTATCTTAAAAGCCTTGGAAAGATATAGAGCTACATTTTTTAGAGTGGTTCTCACGATAACAAAAAGATTGCTTGGATTAAATGGTCAAACGTTCTTTCTTCCTTTGGTAAAGGCGGTTTGAATATTGGTAGCTTAAAGGCTTTTAATCTTGCTCTGCTCCAAAAGTGGCATTGGAGGATGCATTCTTGTCTGAATTCCTTTTGGGTCAAAATCATCAAAGCCTTACATGGTAAAGAGGGTGGTTTTAATGTTCAAAGTTGCAACTTTAATGGTACGTGGTCTAGGATTATTGGTTCTTCTAACTATCTTCACTTAAAAGGTATCATCCCTCTTATTTCCCTTTGTTTTCGAGTGGGTTGTGGCACTCGTATACGCTTTTGGAAAGACATTTGGATTGGAGATTCTCCTCTTCATATCCGATACAATAGGCTTTATCGCTTGGATCAAGATAAAGATTGCCTCATTATCGACCGTATTGAAAATAGGCAATGGAAATGGAATTGGTCTAGGACAAATATCGGTGTTCGTAACACGGCTTATTTAAGGGATTTGCTTATCTAAATTAGCCTTATTGACATAAATGTTGATGAGGACTCTTGTGTTTGGTCGATAGCAAAATACGACATCTTCACGGTTGGGGAAACGCGTCGCATTATTGACTCTATGCTTCTTCCTTCTTTGGTTCCTCCGACTTCTTGGTATAAAGTTCTGCCACGCAAAGTTAATATTTTCTTATGGAGATTATATTTGGATCGATTTCCACATCGCTTGAATCTCTCTTCTCGTGGTATGGATATTCAATCGATCCCGTGTCCTATGTGTAACGTAATGTGGAATCTTCGTCTCATATTTTCTTTGAGTGCGACATTGCTTCTGAGGTTTGGAGAATGGTTCAGAATTGGTGTGATATTCCCATTCCTTTTTTTTCATCTCATGATCAGATAAGAAGTTGGTTATGTTCGTGGCAAGTTTCCAAAGAAAAGAATCACCGTGTGACCGTTATTTTTGCTTATCTTTGTTGGTGGCTTTGGAGGTACCGTAACAACGTCACTTTTTGTGCTCATCCAATGAGAAAAAGTGACCTCTTTGATAATATCCGCTCTTCTTCTTATAATTGGCTTTCTCATAGGGGGCACTTGACGAGTAATTGGGTTGAATGGCTGAAAAATCCTTTGTTGCCTGCGGGTTCACGACGATAACTAGTTGGAGTACTAGTCGGAGAACTAGTCGGAGAACAAGTTGAAGAACTAGTTGGAGAACTATAGTTTGGAGAACTAGATGTTGAAGAACTAGTCGGAGTTCTATTCGGAGATCTTGTCGGAGAAATACCCGGGGAACTAGTTGGAGAACTAGTTGGAGAACTAGAGGTTGGAGAACTAGTTCAGGGTTTCTTGCTTCTGTTTGGTTCTTTAGCTTCATCATTTTTAACTTGTTTCATTCCCTCGGTGCTTGTTTGGGTCTACATCAAAATCACTCCGGAGTGAAAACCGGTGGCTCGGCCTCCGTGAGTGGGGATTTTTTTCTTATCGTGGCAAGAGTTTTTTCATCCTTTTTGTAGTCCTCGCAGTTAAAGCCTCGGGTAGAGTCTAGAATTTGTTGTTTGTATTTGATTCTAGTCTGTACTGTTTCTTGCTTCTAGCGTCTTGCTAGTAGCAGTTATTTTATTTATATATATCTCTTTGCCGTTAAAAAAAATGATGTGGATTAAATGTTACGGTTTTAAGTTATTATTGATTTTAGGTTTTAGAATTTTTTACAGCTTAGTAATTGCCTAATGGGTAGGGTTTTATTTTCTATTTTTTTAAAGGGCTACATGTTCTACCTAATGTCCCAAACAAACCCTATAAAATTTCATATTTTCATAAGAATGGTTCTTTTCGAGAAAGTACCGGAACCGGCCGGACCGAAAATATGGAATTTTAGGAACCAAGAACCTGACCATGGTTCTAATATACGGTTCGGTTCCGGTATGGTTCCTCGATTCTTTTGGTTCTTCGGTTTTTTTAGACACCCAGAGATAAATATATTTGATGTTATCACACCCCTCGATCTCTTCCGAGTATTTAAGCATTTAGAGATATGAAACTAAGAAAATATCTAACTGTCTAGACATATAGGCGAAAACTTTTTTATGAAAATGACTTAAATCACTTATCAAAGAAAGTAAAAAAAAAGTCCAATAGTTGGTATAAAAGTGGAAGAAGTTGTCAACATTTTTTCAATGTGCACTATTTCTTATTCAGGATCATGTGTATGTTTCTTATTTGAATTTTTTTCAACTCTCAATAGTTATGGTTATGCAGAGAAAACAAAATGGCAAAATGGACGTGAAACTAAGTTTTGGAAAGAGTTTCATCAACATGTATCTATGCTGAAAATAAAGTTTGTATGGTTGCATTCTTTCTAAATAGCATTGACATAAACTGTTAAATTGCTTTACTTAATAGAGTCGTATTTAGTTTTTAGAACAATTTTATCATAACTTCTAAATTGCTATACTCAAATAGCGTCATACTTAGTTTTTAGAAGAATTTCATCTACAATTTCGAAGTTTAACTATAAAAGTTTTGAGCTATAACCATGTTAGAGCTTACGTTATTTGTGCCTAATTTCGGACCGGTTGTTTGAATTTTGACCCGTTTTGCCTATTTGTCTTAAACTAATTTATGTGTGTGTCTTACCCTTGACTTACATGTTTCCAATGCTATTTAGAGGATGATTACTTATTAGTGAGGTAGAAGGTGGGGAATCATTCAACCTTGCTTGGATAAACATCATTCGTATCACAACTTATAGGGCTTTTATTTCAGAGATGCTTTAAAAGTTGCACGGGTTTGAATTTCTAAAAAGTAACTGTTCATTTTGTGTTCGTCAAAATTGGGGTTTAAAAAGTTTTTTACGATTGAATGAGCAAAAGTATGTCAGTAAGAGTTGTTTGGTTAGTGAATGGGATTTGTTTAGAAATTGTTAACCTTTTTATTGGCTGCGTTTTGGTATAAACTTTACAGGATACAATCTTCGACACCAGGATTAGCATAAGAATTGATGATAAGCATCCTCAAAGGAAGGTAAGATCGAAATTAACGACTCAACCTTCAAAACCCTTTTCTGATTTGCTTGATCGGATCCTGTAAGTCCATCATTCGTTGAATAACGTTTTTTCAGCCTACACAAGATTAAGCAAATTTAGTGGCAATTCATGAGCAAGAGAGCGATGATCAGATCTATGTGAACGTGGAAAAGGTTGCAGCGTTGGTCAATTTTAATACTCAGGTATAATGATTTCCATTGTGTTGGTTAGTGTCAGGTTCATGATTTGGAATTACCTGTAATTTACAGGTGGATCTCATCGGTCACGTATTTAGAAGGAAATCAGCAAGGAATGTTTTAGTCAAAGAAGCAAAGTTTTATCGTGCAACTCTTGTTATTGTTGGTGTTAGTAAGATTAAGGATTTCAGGTACGTATATCTTTGCACAATCTACTTTTTATGTCCTAAAAAATTGATCGGTAGGACTCTTGAAGCTACTAAACAACGTGACCTAGCGTAAGTTTGCTGTATTGAACATATGCTTTTTTGTGGCTTTTTGTTTTCCCAGTTTGTTTGCTTATTGGATTTTGGGAAAGCCCATAAGCTTAATTTTTTCGGCTGATGTGGTTTTGGATTTGGGTCATTTTTCTAATTGATTGGTGAAATATTACATCTATACATGCTAAAAAAACTTGACCCCTTCAATGATAAAACGGATAAAAAAGGTCGAAATGATCTGCAGTTTGTTGATTAAAAAAAGGTTTAAAAATAAGCAGAGGGAGTTGTGGCGGGTTGGGTTGCCGTAATGACGATTAGTTTCTGGAAGTTGGTCAAAATAGACCGGGTTTGGTGGTATGTAGAAACAAGTGTGGGTTGAAACCTATTATACTTACAAATACGGGTAATGGACCAAATCAGGTTAAATGGACATGCCGACGCCTTTTCTCCGTTCTTTTACGAACTGAAATATCTTATTTATGATTACAAAGACATTATTATAGAGTAGGTTCTTGGTGAGATTGTTGCTTTCAACGAAAAAAATACCTAAGATTGTTGCTTTCAGAAAGAGGTAACTAAATATTTGTGTTATATTTAATCAATCAATATAGACAGTCATTAGTTTGATGTATGTACAACTTAAAAAAAGTACTCAAAACCTCTCACATATTTAGTTTGAAATTTTGGTTATGTTATTTACACTATCACGGGTATCCAGATATTGATGGCTATGACGAGAAAAAAACACATCATAACTATCTTTTCTCCACCCAAAAATGAATTCACTTCTGAAGAATCTTTTAGTGGTGCTATAAAGACGATGGTGGGCTCTATTTGTGAATCTAAATATGTAAGCTATTCATAGTATACGATTATTATGTTACAATCTATAATACTATATTATTTTATATGAGTTATTTTGGTTAAAACCATTTACATTTAACCACTTATTTTAATATATGGTTAAGCAAGTTCAATGTATAGTGTATGCAAACATACACAGAATACATCATGAACATGGCTGGTCATATATTTCCTGCAAAAAGGGTGTGGGAAGGCGACTAAAGAGACGGATGAAGAGAAATCTTCATCTAAAGGTTCATAGTAAAAGGATAATGTCTGAAAATGCATAGATCACAAAGACATTATTGTTGTTGGACCTAAGTATGATAAGATCTAATGATGTTAAAGTTTAGTTTAATACATTTTGTTAGTACAAAAACTGTGTATGGGGGTGAATATGGGCTTAGATCATCTATTGGGCTGGGCCAATGGATGGGCTCTGATGTAGATCTTGTACTAATCCAAGTAATGGAGAGATAATCTGCACAAATGAGAATAAACAGTTAGCCTTACCGCAGGGCGGACCCCGTGATTAAGCTCCGGCGTGAGAGTAAGTACACATGTTTGTCAGAGAATGTCAGAGTATGAGTGTATTAATGATTAGACAGATGTACCTTTTCGGGGTGTGAAATGACCCCTATTTATAGGCAAGCCCAATACTAGGGTTTCCTAGTATTTCGCTTGTAACTGTTGGTGGCCGGAGTGGGTCCCTTGTCGGGCAAGGATCCACGTATAATCGTGTTTGCGGACGCGAGTGTTCTTCCGCGGAGATGTAATAGGTGCGGCTTTGAAGATACTCACGTGCGTCTTTGGAATATCCGGAGCATGACCTTTGTCAGGTTTAGCAGTCCGGCTATTTATTGTATTGGGCCTGGGCCTATGTGCGTATATTATGAACTAAGCCCAGTAAGCTTGGTGCTCGTATTATACGTCATCAAATAACATTTTCACTTTGTCTTTACCACCTAAGGTTTTCAAGATCGGAATCTTACTCATGATCGTTTTTGTCTTTGCAAGATCGAGATCGCAGATCGGATCAGGATCTTAAGATCATACTATAATGTCATTTTCTTAATAGTCTTTGTAATATTATATAAATCTACAAATTATTATTTATCATAAACACAAAATTGTATGAATATTTCACAGAAATGTTGTCAAAAATTATACTTATGAAATGTTTAAAAAGATTAACATGTTGTTTGTGTATTGTACAAAAGAAAATCTATAAATTTGTAGTTTTTTAGTTTGAGGTTCGACAAAAGTAAGATCGGATCGGATTAGATCTTAAGATCCTATGGTCTAGATTGAGATCCTATAAGATCTTAAGCTTGAAAAGATCCTATGTAAGATCCGGATCGTTTTTGCTTTGCAGTATCGTAGAATCGTAAGATCATAAGATCAAGATCGGGATCTTAACAACCATGAACTGACCGTTAGCATGTTGTATGGTTCAACAAGATAAGTTCACGAGGAATAATTATTCTTTTTGCCAAATTCGTTTTCTCTCTCTTATGACCTACATACGATCTTTTAGAAACAATAAAGTGATCAACATTTTTTTTTCAAAAACCCCCATCTTTTTTACACTATATATATCCTCTACATTTTTGTTTTCAATACACACTACTTTCAATTTCAAAATATACACAAACAGTAACATTTCTTATGGTTTGTACTTTCTCACATATCATCGATGAAATCAAAGCGTACGTTCATAACAATGTGATGAAGACGATGTCGCTCGCCGGGAAGCTATTATTGTCGTAACCAAGCTGTTTGACCTAGCATATGCGGCAAGACAAGCTTTGAGGGAACAATATGCTTCTTGCAAAGACATTCCGCAAGAAAGACTTGTGATTAACAAATTTTTGAAAGACGAAGCCTCGAAAGATTACAAGGTTGAACGAAAGTTGTGAAAATGTGTGCAAAAAATACAAGATAATATTAGTTGCAAAATCCATTGATGCACAAAGAAAACAAGTAGGATGGTTTGTGTTTTAGTATCATGTATTTTTATTTCAATGTCGTATTTTACTTTGTAATTCAATGAATAAAATTACGTATTCTGCTTTGAATCTTCCTCGTTGTAAATAAATTGTCAATCTTTAAAAAAACAAAAATTAAATACGAAATTTAAAAAACAACACGAAAACACAATAGTCCTATGTGTTTATTAAATGCATCCAAACAAATTTAGTATGCATTTGATGTTCTATTTTTTCCGCGTTTCTAAATAAAGCATTATGCATTTAGTAATCTTTATCAGATTCCTGTTTCAAAAAAATGTTGATCAAAGTACGTTTCTCTTGTGGAATGTCACTGCATTCATCGTCTGTTTTCCTTATATAATCTTTAACTATGCTTGCATTCTCAAATTCAACGGCTAAGTTCATAATCTCTAGCTGACGAACTTTATTCTCCTCGATTTGCTTCTAAACCATAGGTTTAATTTTATCGACGTTATGTGAAAGTGAACAAGTCATTTGAGATTATTGGTAGAGATTAAAAGTGTATATAAACTGTGTATAAAATGATAAAATAAATGAGATATTTTTAGTGTTAAAAAAGGTTAAAATTAAAAAGTTTTAAAAAGTTTTTTTTAATATTGAAACGGTACAAATTTTTGTTTGATAGTGGAGTGCATAATCGGTCGTGGGGGAGACGGGTTCTTGAATTAGGGGGCGACCGACCTTCAAAGACCGACTACCTGCGCGACCCGGTCAACGCAAGGGCAACCCAACCGGTCGACCGACCACTGCGGGTAGCCTAAGGCTACCCACAGTAGTGACCTACAACGACCAACATTTTTCCTGCCACCTCAGCTTTCTCTCTTCGGTGACCGACGTGCGACCTTTTAGGCACAATAATGCGACCTACACTACAAAAAAATACCCTACAAAAATACATTTTGATTAATAAAACACACACACAACACAAGCATATAGTCGGTCGAATTCCTGACCTACTTCTCCAAAATGGATTCGACGACCCACAAAGACTCACTTCTCCACAATGAGGTGATCTACATATGACCTACATAAACCGACATTATCGACCAACCATTGTGAGTAGCCTAATAAACCATAAGTTTTGATGTTTCAAAACTTTTGGAGTCATCAACAAGATGCAAAGAAAGGGAAAGAAAAATGGTGTCAGGGAATAGATCTACAAACACATCAAATCTTCTATGACTTGTTAATTTTCGCTATTTTATCTTTACGCTACAATAACACTTAATCTCATTGGAGCGGAATATTTAGAGGTAGTATGTAAACAGATCATAGCCTTACTTATGGATAAGCACGATAGTAAGAGAAACTGCTTCTAAAAAACCCTCATACAAGTGCATGTGTGAGTGTGAAAGAGTTCAAATATATGTAAATGTGTGATTTTGTAAAATTACATGCAAAGGAAGATACTTAAGCATATGACCAGCGCCGTCTCTAAATTTCTGTAAGCTTTGAGGGCCCTGAGCGAAATTACATAATAAGACCTTTCGAGAAGAAATGTTATATATAAAATGTTATTTTTTATAAGATATAATGCAAATTAGTTATCTAAACGTTTAACATATTGTTAAGGGGACAAATTTTGGGGCCCCTAAAATTTTTGAGGCCCTGTGCGGTCGCCCATCCCGCACACCCTCAAAGACGGCCCTGCATATGACACATTGCAAGAGAAACTATGTAAACATATAACACAGTAAGATCAAATACCATGCGAAGAACAAATATAATCTTGAAGTGTTAGAAACAAAATGATGACATATAGGCATACAACGCATACAAACATATGAAATGTAAATGCATAAGACCAAATGATTGTGGAATCCCATACTATGATCAAAGACATGGCTAGAAACATATATGAAAAATGCATACGTAAGCATAGGAAGTATGGGAAACATAAGAACATAAGCGCGTGCAAAGAATTTTGGCATATGATGAAATTGTTATAAATATTTAATAATTATGTGGCTATCCACATTCCGTAACGTTTCAAACGTTATGACTCAATAATGGTTGTACTTAATATATTAATGATTAGAGGCTTATATATAGGACTTGTATATATTGTAATGGAATCACACTCTCAATAAAATGCATGTCTCGATTCTCTCTACTTTCTTCTTCTTCTATACATTGATTATATTTGTTGCTATTAGGTAGTTGTTTCACAACACGTTATCAGCACGATTGTCTCGCATATACGATTAAGAGAAAATTGATAACATTGAGTATATCAGCGGATGTTCGTTGAAGAGGTAAATCTTAACTCCATTCTATTTCAGACTAAAGGATCAACCCCACTATTGATATTACTATGTCGATCTGCATGATATTACAAATTCGATTTGTGATTCATATTTTAGACCACGGATATACATATATATGCATCTTATCAGAAGAAATCAAGTGAATTAAATATTTGACAAGGCCGGTCCTGAGCTTTTGGATGCCCCGGGCGAGATTAACGAAATATGCCCCGGTATATATAGCAAGGCCCAATTTTAGGTTTTCTGAATACGACAGTATCCTTAAATGACTAAAATGAGAAATAATATTTCATCATTAACATAAGTTTTATAAAACAGTTAATTTTTTCATACGTATTAGATCAAAGCAATAAACCGTATCCTTAGTTTTGCTATCTTTTCATTTGTAAAGTAAATATAAGAGGGTAAAAATTTATGTATATTTTCGTATTGAAGCGTAGCAAAATTGAAGATATGATTCATACAAATTAACTTAAAAACATAAACTAAAAGGTACTATAAAATGCATGCATGCTTACTTTTAATGTTCATCTAGAAATAAAAAGTTTTAGTACGAAAGTAATTAGCATGAGTAATTAATTGGTAAATCAACTTGACACTCTAATGAAAAGCAAAAAGAATACGTGGTATGCATTAAAACCACACAAAAAAGAACTGTGACCAATGAGTAAAAAAGCGTACTTTAAACTCTTTGCATCAAAAAAGCAATTTTTACTCATCTTCTCCAAGACTCACTCACACTGAACGACCATGTCCAGTAATCTTCATCGGATTTTTTTTCGTTCTCTTTTTTTCTTCTTTTTTTGAATCTAAGGTGGTTTCTTGATTGTTTTCAAGATTGGTACTAAAAAACCAACAGTGAAAATTTGATGCCCCTTATTTTATTGATGCCTTGGGCCATCGCCCACTTCGCCCGATGCCAAATCCGGCCCTGATATTTGATTACAAAATATCTTGTTTCATAAAAACCGTATGTTATTTTAAAATTTGTTGTATTGACTTTATGCTAACTATGATGTGTTATTGTTGCTTTTGTTAAAAACTAATATAATAACTATTGTTTGATCATTAGACACATACAAGATAGTCTTTAATTTTTGATTTATTGTTAACAAAGAACAAACATGTTGCATAACTGTTGTCATTTTATTAAGTGCGAGTTGGAGCTTATGCTTATAAACTACTATTTTTGAACACATGTTGCGATAGTATATTCGTACATCGTTTTTCAAGGTGATTTTGCTATCTAATATTGCTATATCGTAATTCTTTTAGAAAATATGATAATTTATGTGAAAGATATTCATATATCTAATCATATTGTCTTACACTCGAACTGAATGACTTAACAAGCCTCATACATCTCTTCTTTAGTAGACTAATGCTCAATTATTAATTATAAGCATGAGACTCAAACTGAATCTCTTCCATTTTGTGTATTATTATAGATTTTAATAAATCTGTTGACTTGCATCTATAACCTTTTATGGATCTTTGACTGAAATATTAATTAATTTGTAGCATTCTATACTTGTGCTTAGTGTTTGAATTTATAAAATACGAGGCTTGTCGACACCCGTGCGTTGCACCGGGCTTAGTCTGTGAGCAAAATTTGATTGCTAAGCTACTTTCTTCATTTGAGCACTGTATGAAACACTTGATGCATTGTTGAGGGCATTATTAGTTTCGGCTGTTTCAACATCTGAGCATAGAAACGGTTTGCTTACCAATTGAACTTACTGGCCGTCATGCCTCTGGTCTGTTAATGCACCGGGCTTTATGTTTGGGAAAAATCTGTTTGTTACTTATGTGAAGCATTGTATAAATCCATATAAGTTTGAACAAAGTCATTGGTTGAAATCTTGATTACTTCGAAATATTTTAGCATATTAACATAAAAATGCTTTGCTTACCAATTTAATTTGGTAATAATTAGAATCTTTGATTTTTTTTCTTTATTAAAAACCTTTTTTTATTGTTTATATAGGACATATATAAGATGGGAAAAAGTATAAACACCTAAGGCGTTAGCACTCTATAACCTAAAAAAACATTTTTAAGCCAAAATAACCTATGACGGCTTGTCAACTGGGCAACTTGTACTTAAAATTGCTAATGTGTGATGTGATATGATGTAAGACTAATTATAAAGAACTACTTCCAAAGTAGCCTAACGTGTGGGTCGCGTGTTGCGGCGGGAGCACGTGTTTGGTTGGAGCCTTCTAATAAACATAATATATAAGAATTCTTTCTAAAACACAAACCGAGTGTTCCCAACTTCTCATACTTGTTCATTATGTAGCCACCAATTCCCACCATTATTACTGAATACACATGTCGGGCTAAAAACCAAGTCCTTTCTTTCTGTCATTTCTACATATGAATCCTTAGATAGCTACTGTAGCTTTAGCTTAGTCATCTTTCTGAATTTCATTAACAAAAATGTCCAGAGAGTAACTAAAGAGTTTCTGGCCTTTGAGAGTTCATCCCGAATCCTATTCTCATTTGTATCTGATCTTTGTAGGAAGCGTGGTAATGACCTCCTAAATGTCCGCTCTTTTATACACTACAAAACCTTGGGCTACTAATTGCAAATCCAGAAATGGAGGTCGCGTTCTTGTCCCTAGCGGTAGAAAAAGAATGTGACATTGTCACATACAACACATATCTCAGAAACGTTTAACACCAAAAGTTTGAAAGCTTCAACCAATAAGTACCTTTACGATGAGTAGGCGGTTCTGAAAATATATCACTCATTTTATAAAACGATCAAAGGAAAAAAAATCTTGTTAACTAACTTTTTGATCTTCCAACTCATCATCAGATGACTCTATCCACTGATGAACGTTCTTTGCTCGCATTCTTGACTTTTGGGGGTTTTGATGAAAGAATGATATGATGTTTCAATGCATCGGGTGAAGGGAATTCATCTTTGTCGCTCGCCTTAGGGAAGTGTAGCATATCACTAAAAATACTTGTGACCATCTAAAGTTCAATAAATCGACTATTCAATATTTGAAATCATCTAAAAGGCTTTATGAAAATTATTAAACAAAGGTAAATATGTCGCTGACCTCTGCAACTTTAGCTTGAAGACTTGGTGTAAGAAGATCCTCTAAAGTGATAATAACAGGATATGGGGATTTCACAAAAGCATGCTCTTTAATCGACGTTAAACATTTATGAAGTGTTATCGGAGTTGTTAACGTCATGTTTACATCATAAATATAAGCACAAAACATTAAATGTAAGAAAAAAGTGGCGAGAAAGGGAGGTTTGTCGGGTCTGTATGAATCAAAAATTCAAAATTGGCCGGGTTGTCCCACAAACACTTTTTGTCCATTTTTCCTAATAAAATATTTGAACAAATTTTAATTCTATCTGTTCTACTGATACCTTTTTAGCTAGACTTTTTGATTTGACCCGTTTAAGATATAACACAACCTAAATTGACCCATTCATAGTAAAGCCGGATATTCCAATTGCCACCTCTAATAAAAGAAAAGGAAAAAATGAGGCGTGCATACCTGCCATGTAGCACATGTATTCCATCTTTTGAATTGTTTGGCCATAAATCAAGCTCTATTGCCCGAACACCCCTTTCAAGATCCCTTATGATTGGCACTTCACTTGAATCACTACTGAGTTGATTTCCAGTAAGGTATAAGTTGTGACCCGCGTATATAAAATAATGTTGCAATGGTGCAATCATATGACCAGCACCAACACCTAGCAACGCCCAAGAGAGCACCACAAATGCTTGGTACTTATGATGGTTGTGATAAAGGAAATAACCCGCGTAAAGTATATAAGTACTGCAGCCTGCAAGCAACGTAAGACGTGGTCCTAAAATATTATAAATACCACCTCCTAGGATGCCGAAAATAGCAAAAGTGGTGTATAAGGCCGTGTTCGCGTTGTTTGCAGCTGTGTGATCAAGCTGTCCACCACCACCCATGCCAGATAAGGCATTGAACATCACTAACAACAGAAACATACTAAACCGATTAGGGATCTGTAGAAACTTAGTTTGGTATTGTCAAGGTACTTTTAAGTATCTACAATTTTCTCGCAAATATACATATCAGTTTTATATACCCTAAAAGTGTTTGGATGTGTGTATTTGTAGCACTCAACAGTGTTTGGATGTGTGTTTTCAAAGTGGTTATATCGACTTATATAGCCGATATCATAAGTGAATTACCAAGTACCTTGAAAGCTAGGTATATTTGACTTTAGGTGTATAGGGTAAGGCTTGTCCTGCATGTCTCGACCCATACACATTTTATTCCCATTCTGACCCACCCAGCACACCCGTCCATTTTGTTACTTTTAAAGTGTACCGATCCTATTTACCTCAACAACGGCGGTTCCACCATCTTGAATACGATTTGTCAACTATTCGAAGAATTCTTCAGTGAATAAGCATGCAGGTTTTGCCTATAAATTTGTCAAAGTTGAGCATAATTTTCAGTTCTTAGAAACTGAATAACTTAAGTTGAGCTCTTTCTTTACCTGGGAAAGATGGTGTCAGACTGTAACTCATCTGAAGTGCGTCGTTCGATAAACGAGACCAAAGTATCTTGGGATCAAGTCCCCAAACTTCCCCTTACCCATACGTCAATGGTAAATCATGCATATTGTCACTGATAAAAGACGACGCAAAAAGATGTGATGCCAACCATCACCTCGACATTTCCATGTCAGTCACCATGTAACGATGCAAAAAGCTCATACCCTTTTGTGGTCTTGTTTTCTTCATCACATATTACGCCATCGTCTTATAAATTCACAGTTGAAAAAAACATTAGAAGTATCAAACCATATCAAATTTAGAATGGAAAACGGAGAATTGACAGTCCCATATATATGCAAAATAGTGTCAAATCCAGAGATTTGAGACAGCAAATTTAACCCACTTAACAGTGCCAAATCCGAAATAGTTTACTGTTTTTTAAGCCACTGCTGTAGCAGGTGCTGGTCTAAAACGAAAGTCTGGTTAATAGATGGCATCAAAGTGCACTGTTTTTAATTCTTGCTGAAGTTATACATATTGATGAAATTATACCTACTAATGAAAAACAGTGTCAAATCCACCTCCTAGCGTTACAGCCGTGTCACCAACGATATCAGTAGCAGTGTTTGAAATTAAGCTGCCACATAAGTTCGGTGCCTCCTAATTGCAATTCGGATAGTAAGAAAGTTAGAAAATGTACATGTAATAGATATAAAGGCAGCCATATTTGTGACCATGTTAAATGGTAAAATGGAAGCCAGTTAACTATCTGAAACATTGCATTCTGTGACCATGTATGTAATCATTCTTAATCTTACATTCTCTATAATCATTCTCCCTCTTCCATTATCCCCTCCTTCCATAACCAAAACCCAAACATATCTCTGAAACAAACAACCATAACCCAATCATACATTCTTTTACAACTAACAGCAATGTTAGTTTAACATCTCTATAATCAAATAGTTAGCTAAAAGTTAGTGATGATTTTTCAAAAATCCAATCAATTCACAAAAACCCTAATTTTTCATAACCAATTGCCAAAAAAATAGGAAACCCCAATTCGTTTTTATGTTAAAAAGATATAGTAAGACTTACTATCGGTGCCAAAGTGAAGACGACGGCGGAAGGTTCGCCAAAAATGGAGAAATTTAGGCGGTGGAAATGGATGGCTCTAGAATATGCGAATGAATTATCAAATGGAAGCAGCCTACTAAAAGTATCAACTAAAAAGATGAGCAGATGTTAATCCATTAACACTGGAAACCGAACCATCAGAACATTTGGTTTTCGAGGAGCAAGGCAAATGAAAGGATACGTAACATCAATCATTAAGACTGACACACAATTTCTTATGTTTAGGCTGTATTCAATGCGAGGTAAATGCAAAAGCTGTGCAAAGAGTCGAACATAAATGGGTTTTTTTTGGGGAGAATCATTAACACTGCACATTGAATATTCAAAAACTGGATCTTTTATAATATAAGGATTCCCAAGTCCCCCGACTTTTAAGTTTTCACTATCAAGTTGCCTCAAATATGGTTAAGATGTATGTACTTATCATAATAGATTTTTAACAAATTAATAAAAACTATTCATGGTTAATAAAATGTGAGTTTGATGCCTAAGCCAATAACATGTGTTGTATCAATATAGATTGTTAGATACACTCCTAAACTTGTGTAACTTTGTTAATTAATGAGCACGAATATTAGTTCCATAATATTAAGGTATACAAATTTTTTTGATACATTTGGCCTGACAATAAAGGGTGGATGTGTATACAAGGAATTTCATATAGAATATACTAGTCATTGTTATGTGAAAAGTATGTATTACATGTCAAGATTTGTGAACGTATTAACAACTAATTCCTTAGATGCCTTAATGAAATTAAGATATGTTCATTTTGTGTAATTTATTGTTAAGTTTATGAGACACTTTTCTAGTAGTAAATATGTGATTTGATTGTGCAACTCTATTTGTAGCATCATACATATTTTTCTCACGTACTGATGTTATAAGCTTGAATATCACATTTAACTCGAATATTACATTTGACGTTGCAAAAGCTATATTAAAATCTTTTATAAATCTGGCTTGAGAAACCAAAGGCTAAAAGTGATTGTGTATTAATTTCAACAAGCAAGATAGACCGCGCGTTGCCGCGGGACATAATTTTCAGCTTATTTTTTTCCGAATTGATTATATAAGAAGTCCCCAACGGGGCTTTATTTTTTTGCGAATTACTATAAGAAGTTTCATTTCAAACATTATTAATGTCATTAGCATAAGTCGAAAAACCAAAAAGGCTTAGCATAAGTCGAAAAACCAAAAAGGGTTGTCATTATCCGCAATGTATCTATCGTCTCTGGCTAGGTTTCTCTTCCATATTCTCTGCATATTTAACTTCATTTCTTCATTTAACCCAACCCAACTACATTACAAAGCAAATCAGCACATGTTATTCTCCAATACCGTATGCAATAAAGAATTATAGTTATTAATTAAGTAGGTATAATTACTAACCGTATAAAGCATCACCTGATGCACTCCGCATAAGATCTGCTCAAAGTTACACAATAATTAGTGACAATGTTACAAAAAACACGCAATAATAGTAGAAAACAAATTACCAGGATTATCACGTAGTGCCTTTACAGCATCGAAGTGCTTGTACTTATACGCGGATACTTCTCGATCAGCTTTTGGAGGGCCGGAAGGCAAGGCACAATATATAGATAACATCAAATTAGTATTTGGGAAACATGCATCGTATATTTAACAGAGTTTATCACCTATAGTTAAGCTATAGGCGTGATAACTCATGTACATTATATCAGATAGTGAAGGAGCGTGCCTAGCCTGCATAAATTTATAGGTACAGTAAAGATTTAGGGGTATCTCTCGATGGGTGTTTGGTGGGTCATCGCTAAAAACAGCCCCGCTCCGCTTTTGCTTCTTCTAAGTCAACATAGTGGAGACAGACCCTGTAACCACTTCGTAGGAAGCTAACTTATAGCAAACACTAAGCAGCTGGCATTTATTGTTGTTACAATACTTATCCATCTTGGCTTCTTTACGATAACTCCTTTAGTTTAGAAAAGTCACTAAGCTGAAAAAAATTTGGGTAAAAAAAGCGGCTAACAGAATTTAATGGGATTAGATTAATGACTTTTAAGGGCCTCTGTTTAAAGTTCTATTAATCGCATAATGGGTATTTAATCGTTTCACAAATTCTACCTATTTAAGTGACTAACTGCTTAAATGAGGAAAGTGGTTGCAGCAGCGCTACTGGAACTTACCAACGCATAAATTGACATGTTTTTATCATGAGAAATGGTGCAACAGTTTTTAATACGTTACTTCAAAGTGCTTATTTGAGATAACACTAAAATTAGAAATGTATTAAAATTCAAAGTTTCTAAACATCTGTATTGCATTCATTTAAATATTCAAAATACCATTTCCTAAAGTGCTTATTTTTAAGAAGTGATACAATAAAAAAATAGCAACATACCACATCGCTCGACTGATCGTATTGTTTTCCTATGGTTTCCATCGAATTCCCACGGTCGAAAAGTCCAACATCGATAGTTGTCTTCAACTCACATAGCCTTCCCAAGTACCTGGAAAATGTCAACTTACATGATCACTATGCAGGAATGTCACCATTTCCAAGACCAAAAAAAGAGCAACATTTCAGATTTGCTTCTGAATAGAAACGCACAACTGGTTTTGGAGTGGGGCCAAAGAGGTCTCTATTATGCTATATAATTGACTAATATCTCAAAACGCCTCCAATGCAACTTATGTTTCTTAGTTTTCCAAAAAAAGAAAAATAGGAGAACACACTTGCTTAAGAGTTGATCTAAAACAGAACCTATCCCATATCATATATCAACAATAAAATTAATGTAGAAATGCACATTAGATTGGCTTACACCCCATTTGCTCTAAACAGTACGGAATAGCTTTTACTATAACACTAAACTACGAAGCACCTAAAAGAAGCTTACACAAACACCCCGTTAGGGTCAACCCACTTTTCAATTGCAGGAAAAAGGCCAAGTAACTTCGTCACCCTATTTCTTCCATAACTCGGCCTTTGATTCATGCCTGCAATTACAGAAGTTAGAAAAGTTAATAGATAATATAAAGTAGCAATCATATGGCACATGGAATAATACAAACTGAATGAATAGAATTGTTTTCACCCTGTGGGAGCTGAGCTGGCAACATATACAATGTAAACCAATTTAACCAAATCTTATGATGTGCTACTGGGACTTTTAGAATCAACAATAATTAGAATACAATAATACACAAAACATTTGATTAAATAGTTAGAATCTGAGAATACATACCTTACATTAGGTGGGTTTAAAAGGGAGATGTGCAACGTCGGTTATTCTATTGTTCGAAAGGTTGCTGTTAAAATAGCATCAAATGAGCAACTTTCCATCGCCAAACACAAAAGAAAAAAACCTGGAAAAGAAGATAAGAGAAGATAAATAGTTCATTGTCCACTTTAGCAAATGGTTATCAAAATGGAATCTAGATATAATATTTTGGGCCTACGGGTTCAATGAAAACCGTTCTACTATATTCTTTTCGACCTCGATGCGTTCTTTAGTAACAAAGTAAAACGCAGAAAAACAGTTAAACCCCAAAAAAATAAATGTGACACAAAGTTTATATCAGTTTAGTTGTAAAGCATTAAAACAAACATTGTTCAAACATAGTTTGAATATATAAATGTGAAATTGATTACAATGCTTTATATACATATAAAACATTGTTCAAACATAGTTTGAATATATAAAAGCATGTGCAGTAACAGGTACACATGGTTAAACGTTTTACAATGTAGTAAAGTTTTGTTGAAATTGTTTGTACCTGTTGTTTCGCTTGATCAAATGCTTCCAGCCATTTCCAAAATTCTTCTTAGATGACTACATAATAGAAGAGTCCGACATATGAGTTAAAACCTCAAAATTTAACCGAAATAAAAAAACTAACATAAGTATATCAAAATATTAAAGCTTTTAACAGGTTAAATATGTACTTTTACCTCAATCTCCTCTGCACCTGAAACATAACAACACTTTTTCCTCCTCCCCCACTTTCACGAACGCAGCTGTAACCACCACTTCACTAAGGTGGTGTTTGTTTCATTAAGATGTTTTGAGTCTGAATCTGACTACCACATCTTATTGGTAAGATGTGGCTATAAAGTCTGAATCTGAATGAAATAATGTTGTTTGTTTTTTTATAATTGTCTGAATGAGTTTAATTGTCCGTTTTTAAGTATATATTAGAAAATAGCAATACGATGAATAAACAGTTTGTGTAAAACGCGAAACAAAATACTTAGTCTTAAATTTAACACAATAATAAACCATTAAATAGGTTGGCGGGTCAGAAAACCCCGACCCAAACCTGATCCATTTAATCTATATATATAGTTGGGTTGGCGGGTTAAATAACTTACATTGGATTGAATAGGTTAAACGGGTTTCGGGTTGACCATCTAACCCGTTTTATATACAAAAGTTGGCACATTACACGGGTTAAACAAGTTAAACGGGTTTGCGGGTCGACCCGTTTAACCCATTTAACACATGTAATAAAATGTAAATAATTTTTAATTTTAGAAAAAAATCTTAAACGGTTTGACGGGTCGACCCGCTTAATTTATTCTCAACCCGAACCTAACCTGTTTAATAAACGGGTCAGATAGGTCGACACAAACCCGACCCGAAATCTATTAGACTCAACCCAAACTGTTAATTTTCGTGTCGATTTCAGGTCGGGTTTCGTGTCGGGTCAAAAATTGCCAACCCTAAATATCAATAATAGTAGGCATTTTATAAAGTTAAGCAAAGAAAAGTTATGAATCTTATTTTGGTGTGTAATTTTATATAGTATTGTACTCCAAGTAACTTTTTAGGTACTATACAGCTAATAGCCACCCACTTATATCTCAAAGTCAAAGTTATTACTTCCCAACCCTTTTCTTTTCCCTTCCCACGAGTGTACTTCTTCTTCCTCTCATTTTTCCGACGAGTATAATCAATGAAAAAATATGCCACCTAAAACCACTCATAAATATGGCTTGAAAGCAAGGTTTTTGTAGGGATAAGAGGCAGTAAGACATGCTCACCACCTCTGACCGAGTAAGAGCTTCAAGATCTATCTGCGTCTGACTCGCAAGAGAAAAACAAACAACCACAATGTCTGACCGCGTCTGACTGGTCAGACGTCAGACGTGGTTCAGATGTTTTCGACAAAAACAAACACAGCCTAACACCCGGCGCCATATCTGACACTCCCAATATCCAAAATCAAATCATAGGAACTAAAAAAAACCAAAGTTTATAAAAGCCACTGATTAACAAAACCCCCAAATTATGACAAAACCCTAATTAAAAAAAAACAATTTTTATATATCTATAAGTTGTAATCTGGTACCTTTTTTGTGTTTCTGAATTTTGTTTATCGAAGCCAGATAGGGAATGCTATTCCAATCTTCTTCCTCACCCCGCCGACATGATGCTCCTCAACTATTTTTGTGTTTCTGAATTTGTCAACACAGTGTAGGAAGGGATGCAATTTTGAGACCATTGAAGAATGGAGATGGTTCTGGAGTATCTGTTTATCAAAAAACAACACTGACGACTGAGAATTATCTGGAAGTTTGGCGAATGAGGAGTATAAAGGGGAAAAATGGACTGGACTTTGTCTTTGGGCTGGACTAATGTGAGCAGGCTGGGCCATCTACAGTTGTTAAAATGTACAGTGCATTTTACAATTGTCATGATAATATATATAATCGTTAATACAGGGCATGTGTATATGGAAACACATGCTAAAATTCTAAAAGTTTATAAAATGCGGTTAGACCATACCGAATCAATAACGATGCGAAATACACAAATAAACCAGGGGTTCGTTGAAGTGAATAAGTTTACTTGTGTTTTTGCTCTCAAAGAAAGTATCACCAACAAAGATAGGGACTCGGGCCCTCAATTTTCGTATAAAGAATACAAAAGGGGGCGTGTTTGACCTATACATGAGTCATACATATCATTTAAAGTATCATTCTCATGCAACTAGGTTTTGTCTTCTTAATAATTAAAAGATGCTAGTATTATTTGTACTCTAAATATTTTGGAACTCTATTACTTAATATCGAATAAAAGGATGAGGTTCATCTTCTCAAACAAGATAAATCCGTAGTAAATGACAATAAAATGTGAAAGAAAACAAACATGTCATTTTGAACATGAAAATCATGTTGGGGTGTAAATATCAAATTTAATAACCTCTTGTCATATAATGTGTGATTTATGTATCAAGTGATTTTAATTGCTTGCGTGTGAGACAACTTGATTAATTTCATCCTTATAAGTATAAGATTGTGGTTTATCATTTATAAGTTATAGGCTAATGTGAATATTAATAAACTGTGTGTGTGAAATACATCAAGAGGGCTAAAATCGGATATATGTGAGCTCACCATATTATTCAATTATTCACTTTTATATAAAAGAAGGTAGGTGCAATTATAGCACATTTAGGTCATAAAGTATAGTTTATCGAGCCAAGATTATTGTATAATTGGCCAGACCGTTTGGACCATCTCTAGTCAATGATGATGGCATAATGTATATAAGAACTATATGTTTCTTCAAAGATAAATTTGATGGTTTCTCGATGGAAGTTTTCATCTATCACCAAATTAATATAGGTCTTTCTCCTATGAAAGATTTGAAAGAATATACAAGGATTGTATGTACGGCCTATACATTCATCATGAGTATCATTTTGAGTTTTGAAATCGATGCCTCGTCAAATGATATTAAATAGCGCGATTAAATTAGCGTGATTAGTGGTTTCGACGACTATAAAATGTGAGCACTATCGTTTTTTCAAATTATATTATTGAGAATACTGTGTACACTTTCAAATATTAGGCGATTATTAAAAAAGTTGTGAACTTAAAAGTAGGCCCATGTTCTTACACGAATTGCTTGTTGAAAACATTTATAAAACGTCTACATTGATTGCAAAACCAATATTATGAAGAACAAAACTATTAGTATTTATGGGCATGTTATAAACATAATGAATTCGCAACTTGCCAACAATTTATCATGATTACTCCCCCATTAAAATGGTTTTGGACACAAACCATATGATTTCACATATGAGATAATCCGTAATTGTGTAATATATAACTAAATCTGGCCACAATGCACAAAATGAGATGTTTAAGTTGATAATTCATTCAGGGAGAATGAGCAGCATGGAAAATTTAGAATGAAATACGATAATACAAATGTGAAATCCTCAACACAAGAATATGAACTTTAAGTTCAAGGACAATATAACATTCCAAGATCTAGTATTTGCCAGACATGTTTGTGACCTAAATAAAGTGCCAGATCGATATACGCTGCTAAGAGCTCCAATTAACAACCTATGTCCCAACAATAAGACCAATGATTGGTAGTAAGTCCTATGGCAACACGTCAACAACTGATAGACTAATCGATTCCAAACAAAAGACATCGAATGAAGATATAAAATGGAGCAAGAAATTTAAGATGGTCGAATTAAGGTAAATAAAAGACCCCATAACAGTCTCCTAAAGAGACACTAGACATGAAGGTAATTAAAAAACCTCCGGTACGTGAAAAAAAAACTATGAGATCTCAATAAATGATAGAATGCAATGTCTAATGAAATGTGGAATCAAAAAGAAATGAATCGACGTCGATAACTAATTGATACTGCACAAACGAAAATGAACATGTAAATAAATAATAGAGCGCCAAAATGATGTGAGAACCTTGGATTTGAATGAATGGCTAAAATTCAATTGACGTAAGTTAACTAAGAAAATGATTCAATGTTCTTGTGATGAAAACCATGTTTTTGAGACTCAGAAGCCCATATACTAAATGTAAAATCTTATATATATGTCAATCATCTTTATCAGAAGCGAAATAAATTATATGCATAATATACAAGTGATGGCACATATATATTTTCTCAAAGACTGGAATTTATCATGTATATACATGTTCACAGCATGTGGGTGGATCCAATCATGTATTTTAATATTGTTAAAGTCTGGCAATAGTGACAAATAATTATTTGCGTCTAAAAGATAAATGAATAGACTCATGTGATGTAGAGATTTTATTATCAAGATATAAAGTGCAAGAAGCATGCTGGTGAATTTTATGCTTAAGAGCTTATAAGAAAATTTCTCGGAGAACCACTGAAAAGTTATTAAATTAATCATGTTTTGGGCATATGTTGTAAACAATCGCCTTTGTGAATAAATTTATTATAATAAGGATATGAAAAATGATTCTATTGTTCTCATGCATTTTTATAAAAGGATATTAACATTAAATTTCATAATTATCGTAAATGTTGATAGAATTGAATATAATCAAAACTCCGCTGGAGGTTACAAAGGCAATTGAATGCTTAAAGAAAGAATTTTGAGATGAAAGACCTTGGAAAAATAAATTATGTCTTGGATTACAAATTAAACATCTAATGAGGAATGCACGTCTCTCAAAATGCATACACAGATAAATTGTTAAAAATATTTTAATAGATAAATCCCATCTATTTGAGCACCCCCATGGTGTAAGACCCTAATGTTGAAACTGACCAATTTTTGACTACAAATGACGACGAGGAAAGTCTTGGCCCAGAAGTACCTTATTTAAGTGCTTGGGGGCATGTTATTTCTTTCGAGCTATACAAGACTTGATATAAAATTTCTGTTGAACTTATTTGACAAGGCATAGCTCCTGTCCTACAAAGAATACATTGGAGTGGGGGTTGAATCAATATTTCGCTAGCCTTCAAGGTACAGATACTGGGTATATATTGTACTAACCCATCCGAAAGAAATCTAGTAAGGTTTTGTTTGGATTCAGGATATATTTTGATCCCATATCGGCCGTCCTAACCTGGATATGTTTTCACAAATTCCAATGTTGCTATTTCTTGGCCTTCAGTAAGGCAAACAATAAGTGTATTTCATCGAATCACGCAAATGACTCTTGGCCATCCATGAAGCGAGTCAGGAATGGCATATGGTTGTAGAAGTATGAACACAACCATATTCGTTGAATCATTGGGATTTCTTCAGGCCATGAGTCTCCCATAGAGTGTACATGAAGATAATGCACATGTTTTGTTCAACTTAAGACGAATACATCAAAGTGACAAAACCAAGCATAATCTACCGAAGTTCTTTTTCACTCATTACTGCAAAAGAGTGCGATATAATTGTTTAAAAGGTTTCGTTCAAGTTATAACCAAGCAGGCTATTTACCCAAGGCACTCCTACTACAAACATTTAAAGTCGTTCACGGCACTGGAATGCAAAAAGACACATTGAGGCTTAAGTGATCTAATCATCAGAGGAAGAATATACGTCGCAGGGAGAATATTACGGCGTTGCATACCTTTTTTCCTTAGCTACGTTTTATCCCAAGGTTTTTCCTAAAGGTTTTTAATGAGGCAACATAACTTTAACGTATTTAAAGGAAATTTATGTATCCCACTTTTCCCTTACAAGGTTTTTTTTGTCTCACTTAGCACTGTAGTTTACCAGAAAGGTTTAACGAGGCATATCTTTAAATGATTGATAGCCAAGAGGAAGTGTTATAAATATTTAATTATTATGTGGCTATCTACATTCCATAACGTTTCAAACATTATGACTCAATAATAGCTGTACTTAATATATTGATGATTAGACGCTTATATATAGGACTTGTATATATTGTAATGGAATCACACTCTCAATAAAATGCATGTCTCGATTCTCTCTACTTTCTTCTTCTTCTATACATTGATTATATTTGTTGCTATTAGGTCGTTGTTTCACAACACGTTATCAGCACGATTGTCTCGCATATACGAATAAGAGAAAATTGATAACATTGAGTATATCAGCGGATGTTCGTTGAAGAGGTAAATCTTAACTCCATTCTATTTCAGACTAAAGGATCAACCCCACTATTGATATTACTATGTCGATCTGCATGATATTACAAATTCGATTTACTTTACTTTACTTAAACCTATGAACTCACCAACTTTATGTTAACTATTTTAGCATTTATTTCTCAGGCCCTTAATTGCGTTAACTTTGATTGACATGGAGCATTCCACTCGAGTCACATTTTATGATTTCATCATGATGAAGATTTATTGCATAACTTTAACGTTCGATTGTGAACTAAAATATTCTTTATACATTTGTTGTGAACTCTTGAAACATGTCTTTGTTAAAACTTTATTTATTTAATCGAACGTGTATTTTCCAAACGACTCATATAGAGGTCATTCGATATAACTTGTGTCTTTGTGCTATGAAGTCATGCCTCATTTACCTTCCGCTGTGATATTTTAGGGGTGTGACATCCTCCCACCTATGTTTTGGTTTACCATTGATCCTTAAGTCGTCACTACCAAGGCTTCTACTCTCCTAACTAGCATTGTCTGTGGTCATCTGCTGACATGTCCGAACTACCTCAACCGTCCTTACTTCATCTTGTTGATGATAGATTTTGTAACACCCCCAAATCTGGGTAGCAGTGGAATATTGAATATCTGAGGGCGTTACTTCATAGATTAATAGCACAAGATATGAGAACGACAACTAAACGTGTCGTTTTAAAAAGATACATTGGATTAACAAAATACTTGTTCATTACATAAGCTCATGGCTTCAAATTGTTTGACAATATAAGTAAAGATTTCGGTTTATAATAAATGTTCCCAAAATGTAATACACCCCAAATCTTTAGTACTGACTCTCCAAAGAGTGACCCCCAATGTATCTTGGCACCTCGTACCTTATTGACCTGAGAAAAACATGCTTAAAACGTCAACATAAAATTGGTGAATTCAAAGGTTTATGTAAATCAGTTGAAGGACCGCAAGATTTCCAAGTGTATGATTAAGCAACAGATGCAAACATCATAAAAAGTAATTACGTTTTCCTAAGCTCATGACACTGAAGCTCGACATGTATAAATGCAATAAATTGCCAATAATGCCCGTGAATGATGTTCTAACCCGCAACATCCCAAATCCGACATGGTATACGTTTGTTGTCCGGCAAACCGGCACAGTGAGCGCTACTCACCCAAACGGGGATGTCAATCCCAAATAGATCTATTTATAACATTCGCGCTCACAATCTAGTAATTGACAGTTCATGATAATGGGCTCAGTGGGTTATCGCTACTTAGGCAAACACGTAATCATTGTATAAAATGTACACTTGCGTCCAATTTGTAAAACAAAGCATGTTCTCACCCCAAAAATGTAAATCATTTAAATAATTTCCATTTAAATAATGTAAAACATGTGCAATGAACTCACCTTAGTAGGTATCCTCTGTGAAATGAATAAACATATCCAAGTATGGCAAATGAATACGCAAAAGGCCTTCAAATGACCTAAGTAAATACGTCTTAGTCTTAGTCACAAGTTTAGGCTAACGAACTTATCTAAAACTACAATAAATTGCTAGTTTATCTATATTGTTATGTTATCACTTGTGTGGTAGTGCACATGTTTATTGAATTTGTCTTTACTTGATGGCTCTTAAGAAGGTATACGATTACACACGTTCAAGTATATGTATAAACGTTATTAATAAATATACATATTTATTAAGTCGTGTTTAATTTGTATAATATCCGACAAATATTATAACTTGTACGATACGTTAAGTGTTTATAAAAATCACTTTTGTTTGCAAAATACCCTTAGGTTTTCTATATTTACAAAAATAGTCTTTATGTTTATGAAAATATAATATTTACATTTTAAACACCTAGGTTTCCATATTTACACCTTTAGTCCTTCAACTTTACAGAAATTACACTTTAGGTCCTTATACTTTCAAAACAGTCCATTATGTTTTAGAAGTAACAAAACAGTCCCTAGACTTATGAAAAATCAGTTTTGACAGTTTTTAACCCTTGAGTTTCCAAGTTTTACACTTCTAGTCCTTTAACTTCCAAACTTTACATTTTAAGTCCAAATAAGTTTTGAAAAGTGGTAAAAGGTTTTATTAGACTCCAATAAGCCATTTAAGATGTTTCAACTTGTAAATAAGCTCGGTGAGCCTATTTCGAGCTTATTGGACCCGATAGGGTCCATTAAGCATTTTAAAGGCCCAAATAACTTTTCAAGATGATAAAAGCCTTTGATAAGCTCATATAGGTTGTATGAAACTGTGGGACTTATAAATAAGCTCGGATGAGCTTATGTGAGCTTATTAGGCTTGTTGGGTCCGTTAAGGTCCATTAAGCCAATTAAAGGTCCAATAAGGGTTCTAAAAGCACATAAGCTCTCATATGGCTTCTATAAGCTTATACAAAACTGTTAAGCTAAAAAATAAGCTCGGGTGAGCTTATTTGAGCTTATTCGAGCTTATTGGGCTTGTTAGCCCAATAACTCTAACCCGAAAGTTTTTAAAAGATTTATTAAGGCTTTATAATGTGATCCAACTTATTTCCTAGTCTAAATAAGCACTCATGGGTCTGTTTTTATTGCTCGGCTTATTTATAAGCCAATAAGCTCGTTAATGGGCTTTTAGGGCCCATTATGAAGCCGATAACCCTTCTAAGCCTTTGGGCTTGTTCACTTAGGGTCCATTAGCATTTTCTAAGCCTAATAAGCTTAGTAAACTGCATAAGCTCACAAATAAGCTGTTTAAGCTTATTTGTGGCTTATGGGATCGTGGTTGGCTATGGAAATGGGCTGTCAAGCCCAATCAGGATCCGGTTAGGTTCATATTTTACATCATGGTTCGTATAGTTCCACAAGTCAATTAGGCTTCTTAGAGAGCTCAAAGAGCTTATTAATAAGCTGTGGGCCCCTTAGACGCAGTCTGTTGGGTTTTACGAACCTATTTATGGCTCGTTAAGCTTACTAGTTAGGTTCTAAGGCTTATAGTCTTTAATTAAGCACTCGATAAGCACTACTTGATCGTGTTTTATCACATGCAATCATTCTATTAGCTCGTATACTCTTTCCCAAGCCAAACCATCAAGTGTTCATGAAAAGTTTACGTATAAGTTTCGTGTATTTCGAGTGTACGTGATAGATTTCATGTTAGTTTCCATTCTTGAAATTAAATGATAACGATTATGCCTTAGCTCACATTTAAGTCTCGTTTTATACCTTTTAACGTGTTCTAGCACCACACAAGATCATAACCGCGTATATTATGTGCGTGAACCATGCATGGGGTGAACCATGCACGTTCATGCTCACGTTAACTTGTTAAACACAAGTTAACGTGACCCTTACAACTAGACATGAATAAAAACGAATGGGATATATATATGTATGGCTTAGTACATGACTTACAAAGGTCCTAGTGATTGGTTTCGAGTTAGGAAGACAACCTGAAGTGGTACACCCCAAGCCCTAGCTTAAACCCGAGTACTTCCTTGCCTCCAACCCCTTAAACATATGACCCAAACTTAATGATCCCTAGATTATAACTCAGAGTGTTTGCTTGCACTTCGTGGTGTTGTGTCTCGGTTGTGATGAACCCGAAACCAAAAGAGAAACAATATGGTTTTGATTGAGAGAGTTTGTGAGTTTGTGAGTTTAAGAGTTGTGAAAAAACGTTTAAGGTCAAGTGTAAGTGTGTATATATATAGGCTTATGAATTAGTTAGTTTCCCTAGTCTCTAACTAAACCAATTTCGTGCCCTTAATAGTGGTTTTTGAGGTTTTCTAGTTAGTCACACATGTTTTCTTGCTAAACCACTTAGTACATTCTTAATTACAAGATATATGTACAAGATTTCTTAATATTTGACAAATCTTGGGTTGTGTGATGTTGTTTCTAGCCGCGGTATCAAGGAGTGCAAAAAGGGAGATCAAACGGTTATTACCCAATGTATAATGAGCTCATTTGGGACAATTAGTACCTTCTTTAATTACCTAAAATTGTGCATGTACTTAGGAGATAAAACAAGATTTGCTAGTTGGCTTATGTTCCCCACATTAGGCCCTAATGGGTTATTAACACAAGACTTTTAATAAATTTTGTGTTTAAGGATTAAAAGTGGGTATTGGTTTGAGTCTAGGTAAGTCTAGGTATTTCCGAGGTGTGTCTAGAGGTATTTTATTGCGAAACGTAAGCCTTTTACGTGACCCAAAAAAAATACGCAAAGTTAGTAATTGTCTTCCTAATAATTACATAACACTTGCTTGACGTAAACCTTAATTTATTTGGTGGCCGTTTATCTGAAATGATTATTTTTTGTCTACGCGATTTAGCTTAAAAGTTAAATTAAAAGTAAACGCGTATTGGACTAAAATAAATGGTGACGAATAATAGGAGTCGTAAAATGACTTGAAATTAAGAAATGTTACAGATTCAACTTCAAGTTCCACCCTATAAGCTTCACTCGGAATCATGTCAAACATAGTTTTATTACAAGTTCACCTTAGCGTTCTAAGCTCTGTCACTTCTACCATATTTGTTTAGGCTATGCTAATTAGCCATCACTCTGACCCTTACAACATGGCTGGTCAAATTGCCATTTTATAGAGTTTTTATTGCAACTTAAGAGAGACATTCTTCTCACATGTGACTCATGTGGTCGCGCTCCACTTCAACTAAACTGCTTTAATACAGTGGGATACGTTGTCACCTATCCTCCCTGATTAGTGAATCAGCGAACCAAGGTATCTAAAAGAATCATTTGGCTGTAAGACATTGTCTCCAATACAAATTTCCACGTATTCGTTGTGGGAGATCTCATTGGTACTGAAGTCATACCTTAGATATTTGTCTTCTCTTTCCTGACCCATTGACCGTTGTCTTTGTTGGTGCAAATATGTACATATATCTCATTTATGTTGTAATGTTCATAAAAATATATTATGAGCCGTCTAAAATCGTTAAAGATCGCTCAAAACACGAAACAATGAAGACAACTGGTTCGACACGCTAGCTGGCGCATTAGACTTTGTCTTCGTGCACATGGTTTCTCAAACAAGCCCTTCAACCCATCTGACGATGTTTGATCTTTCAATAGAAGTTTGTACATGATATTTAAGATGTTGTGTAATACTGTAATTGATTTCGGACTTAGAGATATTGTGTCAAAATATGTAGTCCATTTTATAAAACCCAAGTAATAACATTTTATAAAACCTGATTCGTCAAATAATATATATATATATATATATATATAGGCTCCGGTTCCGTTGAGAAAGTTTTTATTTTGAGAAGATTGAGAAATCTACGTTTGAACAAATTGATTCATATTTTTTGATTTGATTCACAAGTAAACATCATTTAATAGTGAATCAAATCTATAAATCACAAATTTGATTCACAAATCATTGCTAAAATCGAGTTATGGTAATAATTCCTTAAATTTGTATATAAGATTTAGTATTTTACTTATATTGTAAAAACGAGAGATTTTCTAACATTGATTCGAATTTTTTTACACATTTTGAATTATAATCACATTAAAATGAGTTTTACGCTTGAAAAACTTGAATCAAAGTTAAAAATCTATCATTTTTGAAAACCTTCTCAATCTTCTCAAAATAAAAACCTTCTCAATCGATCCGGATTATATATATAAGCAACTAGTCAAACTACTCTTGTGAAAACGTAATAAGCAAATCACTAATAAAATATATTTCCGAAAAGTGTTGATGAGAAGATTACCCTTAGGAAAGGATAAAGTTCAAATCGTTCCCGAGTCGTTTTCCCAACGAAGCGTGAATATTGAAAATCTTGTTTCGATTCGTGATCACGTGCTTGAATAATCGAAATTTTGGATTTTGGATTCTAAACCTACTAACGCAAAGGAAAAGCATATAAAGGCACGCTAATATAGGAATTAAGGCAATTTTAAAATTCTAACGACATTTAAAGCAATTAACAATTTAAAACAAACTAATTAACCAAATAAGACAAAAATAAAACTCTAAAAACTAAAAATGTAAATTTCTTAAACTAAATGTATTAAACTATTCTTTAAATAATAAAAAATAATTTTTTATATTTTTAAACTATCTAAAACTATTTTTAAAACTAAACAAGTCTAAAAATTAAACTAAAAATACTAAACTTAATCCTAAAAATTTGAGAAAATTTATAAAAATACTAGACACTGTTTTTGAGGTTTACAAAGAAAAATAGTTCAAAAAGCTACTTTCAATAAGCTGCTAAAAATCAAATAAGCAAAATAAGCTGGAAATAAACTTGTATAAGAAATATATAAAAGTAATCCTAAACGAAAAAGACCCAAGGGCGCAAATGGTAAAGGTGTATGTGTGTTGAGGGGGAGGTCACAGGTTCGAGTCCTGTGACCTTCCTTTTGGTGAAAATATTTTTTTTTAATTTTCTTTTTGAAAAAGCTAAAGATTAAGCAGAAATAAGCAACTTTAATAAAGGAATTATTGACAGAACTTATTTTTAAGCTAGAAAAAGACAGTTTAAAAGTGACAGAAAGCTTAAAAAAACTAGTTAA
>BQNB010049285.1:0-12229 GCA_026074375.1 Tanacetum coccineum
CATCCTAAAACGGAAGGAAAGTTTATAATTCCATGGAATTTGATTTTTTTATCATCAAAAATAAATTTTTATTATTATTATTATTATTATTATTAATTATTTTGTTATTATTATTATTAATTTTATTTATATATTATTATTTTAAAAAAAATATATTTATTTATTTATTTAAAAATTATATTATTATTATTTATTTATTTTTTAAAAATTATATTTATTATTATTAATATAATTATATAATTTGTTTTTTCATTTCTTTTTTTTCCAACCAAACACGCGATAGTTTTCACAAATTTCAATTCCGTCAAATTTCAATTCATTAACATTCTAATTCCTCAAACACATTCCAATTTCATCAAAAACATTCTGCGAACCAAACGGCCCCTAAATGAATTCATTGAATTGTTCCTTTAAATACGGAAGAATTAAGATGCAATTTAGAACGGTATAATTAAATCAATACGATATGCCTATTATGCCCTTAGGGACTTTGCACACGTGGCAATTTCTTGCTGTGTCCTACGTTTTTTAGTTTAAGGAGGTGGTTTCCGTAACTAATCCTAATTCCATATATCCTCAATTAAAACATTTAAATGCCATATTTGTCCAACCAAATTAGTTACCCGTGCATAGCGGCGGCAATAAAAACTTTACTAACGTAACTTTTTACTCAATTTCTTACCCGCTTAGTTTTTTCGTTTCACAACACTTTGAATGTATGTGTTCGTTTGGGTTTTCCGTAGCTTTCCCGCAACATTATCATTCTCGCATGTAAAAAGACAACACTCTCTCCGAAAATATATAGTTTTAACGTATCAAGTTTATATTTAATAAGGTTAAAGTTGTAAAAAATATAATCAACATAAAATAAACCCACTAAAAATGTAAAAACAAAAAAATTATAAAAATATATCAAAATGAATGTTGAATTAAAGAGCACAAAATTTTAAAAAATATGGTGAAATCAGATCTTAATAAAATTAAATTGATAAAAAAATATTTCGATTTGAAAATAAAGGTGATTTTTTAAACACATGTCACTTTATGATGTGATTCCCTAAAATGAGATGAATGGTCAAGATTGCACCTCCTTATCTTAATTTTTAATGGGTCCCGCATTATAAATGCTTTATATAGTAGTATAGATATATCCAATTTAATCACAACATTTGTCATACTCTGTATATACCCATTTTACTAATTTATTTATTTTAAAAGTTTCAAGTCTGATTTAGGTTTAGAAGAAAAATAAAGAGATGTGGTGGTTGCATGATCAAAATTGCATGAACACAGTACGACTATCAAAATGGTTTTCAATCAGCTCTTTTATTAGTTTTGGTTGATGATCAGTTAATCTCCAAGGTTAGTTTTCTTGGTTTTGAAAGTTATTATTTATCGTCTTGTGATCTTTCATGTATTTCATATTTGTTCTTCGTAAAAATAGTGGTGCGTTATATATGTATGTAGGTAGTCTTCAGTGACGTAGCTGGGTTAGCGGAGGCCATGTGCGAAAGTATTTAAAATAACTAAACAACACGATAAAGATATATTGTGAGCATCTAGCTTTAGTTTTTCTATGAGTTCTTCATTACTCTAGGCCAATTGAAATAAAGTTTAACAGATATTTAGTACATAATTTTATATATCATAAACATTTTTATTTTGGAAGCAAATTTTAAGGCCCCAAAATATACAAAGGGATACGTATTTTGAAGCCCCTAAAACTTTGAGGCCCTGTGCGGTTGCACACCTCGCACACCCTCGAATACGGCTCTGGTAGTCTTTTATGGGGTTTTACCTACTTATGTTTGTTGACTGCATACATAAATTAAGGAGTAAACTGCAAAAATCATCCCTGTGGTTTGTAGTTTGTGGCATTAATCATCCCTAGCCGATACTATTGGCACTAATCATCCCTTAATGGCCAAATTCAGGCAAAAATCATCCTTATTGGGGATGATTTTTGCAAAAAGTTTAACAAAAAGTTTTGCAAAAATCATCCCTCTAGGGATGATTGTTGCCGAACGTTTCACCATTCAGAGATGATTAGTGTCAATAGTATCGGCTAGGGATGATTAGTGCCACAAACTATAACCACTACTTATGTTTGTTGACTGCATACATAAATTAAGGGGTGTTAACACAGGTGGGTTTTGTCGTGTTCGGGTTCTATATGATTCGAGTCGGCCAATTTTTGACATCAATTGTATGTCAACTGTTGCCAACCCTAAGCAAATGAACTAAACTGCTATAATGTTTGAATTGATTCGAGTCGGCCAATCTTCATTATCAGTATCAACTGAACTGATATAATAACCGCCAACCCTAAGCATCTCTTCTCCAATAGTCTGTGACTTGATCACTTTTAATGCTACTGATGGATCATATTCAAGTTTCATTTTTCTTTGTTTAAGTTAGAACTTCGAATATAAGTTTATGTTACATTATTCTTTCTATTATATGTAGATGGATCATTTTACTATTCATGACTCCTCACGACCAATATGGGTGAACATGGTTGAATCGCCACCAATTGAGTATGTTTATGACAAATTATTAGTGCAATTTCCGTCTCTTGAAGATTGATAACATTACTTGTGTGTTTAATTTTCATTTCAGGCAAATACCATCCAAGTACAAGCTAAAAGTGAAATATGGTGGTATCTTTAAGTTATCCAATAACTCTAGTCCGAAGCGATATTGTTTTAGCTTCCAGAAATGTATCAAGATGGACACAAGCTCATATAACTTGAAAGAACTTTTTTTTTGAACGGCGATTTATTAAAACACTAGCAAAGAGCTAGATCAAACAAGAACAATATAAGGGTTCTTAAGCCAATCGTCCCACTTGAACGACGCTTTACATCTGAATTTACACCAATAAAAAGAACTAGAAACTAAATTATCAAATATCAGCGCCTTTTCAAGGATCTTCTTATCAAACAGAAGCTTGTTGCGAAAGTTCCACATATACCACCACAGACATAGTATACCCCTCAAGAACGCCTTGAGTTTGGATTGAATCCGAATAGAACCACCAAACTTTCCATTCCTGTAAGAATTTATATTCCGAATAGTCGATATTCCACCAAGAAGATATCTTACGCATAATCTGTCTCACTACAACGCATTGAAAAAAAATATGGTTTGTCGATTCCACACCGGCATTACAAATGGGACAAACAATCGAATCAATATCCATTCCACGACGAGAGATATTAAAACGCGTTGGGAGCGCGTTAGATTTGACTTTCCAAGCTATGATATTCACCTTGATTGGCACGGATTTAACCCACCTAGTCGGCATCTAACTCCGAAGCCGATTCCATAATCTCTTTCGAATTTGAAGCCACTGAAAAGACCCAATCATTTTCTAATGTCCAAAAGAAACGATCTTCGCAAAGGCAGAGAGTAGTCATCCGAGAAATCTCAGCCAAAGAGTTAAGTTGCATCTCTTCAATTCCACTTCTCGCTTTTCTTCGAAATGAGTTATCTAAACTTGACGCATTCAATTTCGAACTAACAGTAGCATTCTTATTCAACTCAAGAGCGAACATACGTGGGAACAGCTCTTTGATGACACCGCCTTCATACCAATTGTCGAGCCAGAACCGCGTGTTCTCCCCATTCCCCAGCTTCAATCGGAGTAATCTGCAACATTTAATACCCCGGTCCTTGGTATAACTTACTTCGTGAACTACGATGTCCAGCAGGTTCGAACTCACACAGAAACCATCCTGTTCATTTTCTACGTCATCACCATAAATAGCCTTAATCACTTTTGTCCATAAGGACACATTTCTGAGAATAGAACGCAAACCCAACTTGAGCATGAGACCTCTTTTAAGGGCAAACAAGCTGAAACCCTAAACCCCTTTTCTTCGATGAATTATTAGGACCTTGTTACTTTACCAGATGCTTTGTTACTCTTAGGATCCTGGCATTAAGAACAGACTACGAATAGATTCAAGAGATTTAAGAATATCGAGGGAACTTTAAAAAATGGGACATATGGAAAATTGGCATAGATCCTAACACGGACTTAAGAAGAGTGAGTCTGCCTCCGATTGAAAGGAGTTTTCTTCCATCTAGAAAGACGAGATAACACCTTGTCCACCACTTCTTTCCAAGCTTGCTTCCTTGACATATTTCCCCCAACTTTCGTACCCAAATAAGTGAATGGAGTCTTAAGGACAAGACATCCAAGTTTAGAAGCCGCGTTTTTAACCATCCCATCATCAACGTTAACACCCATAATCTTACTCTTACACATGTTAATACGAAGACCAGAAGCCCAAAAAAAACAATCCAAAACTCGAACTAACGAATCGATATTGAGCTCACTCCATTGGCCAAGAAAGATTGCATCATCCGCATAAAACAAATGAGACAAATTCACCATGGAATTAATTTTGATCCCCGTAAACAAACCCGCATCTACCACAGTTAAAAGAAATATATGCAGCTCCTTCATAATAAGAATGAATAAAAAGGGGATAAAAGGATCACCTTGTTTAAGACCTCTAAAAAAATTGATATTCCTCCGTAGGACTACCGTTGACAAAGAATGCACCTGGTATGATCTAAGACAAACTTTGAATCCAAAGTCCCTCCATCTTTCACGAACCAATTTATTTAACACATCATCCACGAAATCCCAGCGGACCGAATCAAAAGCTTTCTCGAAATCAACTTTGAAAATAAGAGCGTGTTTTTTCTTCCTACGACACCATTGAAGAACCTCATCAAGTCAAATGGACCGTCTAGGATTTGTCTGTCCGCCACAAAAGCTGATTGAACCTCATTGACAAGATCACCAAGCACACCAACTAATCGGTTCGCCAAGATTTTAGCAATAATCTTGTATAAGCTCCCGATCAAACTTATAGGACGAAAATCCTTAACCATGTTGGCATCAAGGATTTTAGGAATCAAAGCAATAAAGTTCGAGTTACATCCATTCGGTATTTCACCATACATGAAGAAATAGTCAACAGCCTCGAACACGTCCTTCTCAATCACAGGCCAAAAATGACGGTAAAAGCTAAATGAAAAACCATCCGGACCCGGAGACTTATCAACGCCGCAATCCCACACAGCCCTTTTAACCTCCTCTTTAGAAATCATGCGTTCCATATCCTCTTTCTGATCAATCGATAGGGAGACAGGAAAAGGGGTATCAATACACGCTCGATTCACTGATGGTTTATCGAACCTACCCCGAAAATGTTCAAAGAATTCACGTTTCACCTGAACCGGGTCATCGACCCACGTCCCATTCACCATAATACCCCGAATATTAGATTGATTGCGCTTCTTGTTTAGCATACCATGAAAAAACTTCACATTTTCATCTCCCTCGATTGCCCATTTAATCTTGGCTTTTTGAGCAATTTCCGAAGCTTGAATATTATTTACCTGATGAATCTTGTTGAGAATCTTCGTACGTTTATGGACCACCTCATTCGAGCAAATATTCCTTATCAATAAATCTCTTACAAGACGCTAACTCATTCTCTAAGGAAAAGATCTCACATCGCGAATTCGACCTTTAAATAGAGGAGCCAGCTACGAATACGGTCTTTAAGAAATTTATGTTTACCCATGAAGTTTCGCAATGGCATTTTTCTTTTTAACAGGAGCCACGTTCCAAGAATCCCTAACCAAATTGTCAAAACTATCAACTTCCAGCCAGTAACGATAGAATCGAAAAGGAATAGGACCGTAATCATACCTGACTTCACGTAATAAAATAGGACGATGGTCTGAAATAAACCGCTCCAAGGTAATAGCAGTGATATTAGGACACATGCTCAACAAATTTTCGGAAACAAAAAATCGATCCAATTTACTCATTTTAGAAGCAGATTTGAGACACCAGGTATAAGCACTTCCTCCTAAAGGGACTTCATCAAGACCCGCGTTGTATATGAATGAATTGAAAATCTCAGCGTCGTGAGCATTAAAATTCGAACCATATCTGTCCGATTTATATCTCACCTCATTAAAGTCGCCCATCATAACAAGTTTACCAACCCATTGATTCGACACATGAGCCAAATAATCCCATAACATACGCTTTTCTTTAGCCTCTTGAGGCGCATAAACAACCACTATCATAAGATCAATCCACATGATTTCAACACAACACCTTCGAACTATGTATCAAAATTAGTCCGATCTCGTAATGTACTCCTCGAAATAGAATTAGGATCCCAAATGCACAAGATCCCTCCCGAGTTACCAACGGATCACTATGCACATTATCATAAATTCGAATTATCCCTGCAACGAACCTCACACTACTTAGATCAATAGAACCATCTTGTTTCTTGTAGACCACAAAATTCACTATTTTTAACACACATCTCCTTTACCCAATATTTTTTGGCCTTTTTGGGCCAGGCCTTGGAGTTAAAAGACATAAATTTCATCGATTAACCCAAATTCTCCTTGGGATTCACTGATCTCAGTGATATCTTCGATGCACCCATACCATGTTATAAACCATAGTTTGGCCCACCTTCAAACTTCTCCATAAGATTTAATATAGAACCCCTGTTCGCGGACAGAACCAGAGTACTTAGAGTGACCCGTACGCTTTGATTCTGATTTTTGTTTTACGACTCAGAAATTATCTTACCATCTTCAGGTTAACAAAACAGAATTGTCTTCTTTCTCATTTTCTCCGTAGTCATTCATGTCAAGATTACAGTATTACCTTCATTCAAACCCTCCTCTGAGTGTAAACCCGGCGGATTGAACAACTATGATCTTCTTCAGTAACCTTTAGTGCCATTCGATATTTTCTTCGTTCAAAAATAAAGGGTATAAACCAAAAGGATCTTCCTGAGTGTTAGTCCTTATGATCATCAGGTTGATCAAACAGTTGTTTAAGCACCTCCTCAACGTCACTCTTCATCAATCGCCATTTTTTGACTCAGAGATTATTAATTCTGCATCATTTGTTGTCCTCCACTGATTATTCGTCTTCTCCTCCTTTCGGGAAAATTCGGAGTACACCCTAGAACTTCACTTGCGCACCAAAAACCTTACCCGAAAAACCAATTTTGATGCTCTAGTGAATGTGATCAACAACCTTTAGAAAGAATGCAATTTTTTTTCCCTTTTGGAAATGAAGATTAATCATCATAATCATCAACATCCTAATAACTCACCCCATTTAGCCAGCAATAAGTTTGAAAGTAGACCCGACCAGAATTTAACGGAACAACGTCCAATTCCACCCAAACCAATCTACCTTCAGGAACAAAACTCGGCTAAGTCTTGTTTAATGACCGAAACAAGAGCCCATACCAAACATTACCTAAGGAGCCCATACCAACATTACCCCTAAATGAATCTTTAGCCTTCGCAGTCTCGAATTCGAGTAATACCCAAAGTTCTCCCAAATAAGCTAATACTTAACCACATCAAAACCTTACATTACAAAGGCCTTCTTAAGATTGACCTAAGAGCAATATCTTTGTCTCTGCCCATCAACGACTGAGTGGAGATCCTTCGCATTCAACAATCATCTTCAAAGACAATCTGCAGGAGGAGATTTCCTTATCTATGAGGCATTCGGCTAGTATTCACCCCAGACACAAATGATTTACCATAAATGTATTTTCAACATTCCTTATGAGACCCATCAATATTCCTTTTTATTCGATTCATTCTTAGTCTTTTCCACGTTAACACTTTCCTTATGTAAGTGTACTCTCTTTTGAATATTGCAAACATTAGCATGGAATTTCGATTGACCCACCAAATAGTTCATAAGTTATTTACCCAATCTATTTCACATTTATGATATTGATAAATCGAACAAATTCAAAACAGCTTCCATCTTATGTCCTCTTTGTTGGAATAAATGAATTCGACCACGTGACCAGTATCTGATTATCATGAGTGGAATAGAATCCTTAGCAGAGAAGGAGTCGGGAAATTTGTAACAAAAATCGAAGTCGAAATCTTTGACACATCATCTTCTTTTGAACGAAAGCTACCCATTTTTGGATTGAAGGAGGTCTATTAATCAGAAAATAGATAGGGTTTAATGGAGGCAGAGATTAATCTGAAACTAGAAAATGGATTGATTTGAAGAAGAGGAATAAACTGATAATAAATTACAAAAACCAGATGAGGAAATCACAGCCTAACTACGCTCGATATGAGATTAATCAATCAATGATTAATCCCAATTTCAGGTATTGTTTTGGCTTCCAGAAATGTATCAAGATGGACACAAGCTCATATAACTTGAAAGAACTATATGACGATGTTAAAAATAATTATCCGTCAACGAGTGATCTAGTTTTGTCAATTCATTTTGTTGACAAGAAATAACCATTTATGCGATGACAAACAATATTAGTGGCACGACTAATATTCAACAGAGGTATTTGACATACAACACACACACATAACAATACCTTTATAAGCATTCCCAAACACCCTTTCTTGCATCTGCATAATGAAATTGTGATTAAATGAAAGGTTAACCAATGTGTTGTTTCAAGTTGCCCATTCAATGTCGAGTTGTGTCGTTTGGATGGGTCTGAGTTGGACTTGTACATACCTTGGCACGCATCTGAGAAATTTTATCCGAGTTTCTGGCTTTCCATAGTTCTCTTTATTAATCTTCTTCTTGTGGAGTTCCATTAGTCTGGGATATCTTTGGGCCTGTGGTTAATGGAGTTCAATTCATTGTATGGCCGGATGGTTATGTATCCATATTTTTACCCATTGATGACATCACTTTGTTGGTTATAACTTATTAGTAGTAGCTAGGGTAAATGTTGTAGAATACCAACGTACTTACTAAAATTTACCGAAATGAACAACTTACTTTTTTATTAACAATACCACCAACTTACATTCAAATTTTGTTTCAACTTGAACAAAACGTTTGTACCGTTAGTTATTATGTGACAACGTTAGTCCATTTAGCTAACGATCGTTTGATGAAGTTGCAAAAATCGTCCCTGTGGTTTTCATATATTATATTTTTTCGAAATTTTTTTCTTTCGAATTTTTTTATAGAAACTTATTTTTTTCGAAAAATTTTTATGTTTCGAATTTCTTTTCGAAAATTTGTAGGCACATTTTTTCGAAAAATTTTATACACATTTTTATAAAAAAAATTCGAAAATTTTTTTATAAAATTTTTTGAAAATTTTTATAATTTTTTTATACACATTTTTATAAAAAATATTTGTAAAAAAAATTTATAATTTTTTTTATACACATTTTTATAAAAAAAATTTATAATTTTTTTATACACATTCGAAAAAAAATTTATATACATAAAAAAAATTCATAAATTTTTATAATTTTTTTATACACATTTTTATAAAAAAAAATTCTAATTTTTTTTATTATACACATTCCATACCTCAAAAGATAAAAAATTTCGTAATTTCTTTTATTACACATTTTTTTATAAAAAAAATTAAATTTTTTTATACAACATTCGGAAAAATTTTTCAAATTTTTTTTAACTACTGACATGTAGTTTGAATTAAAAAATATTTGTAAAAAAAAATTCGAAAATTTTTATACACATAAAAGGGTTCCTATTCTTAGACATTCATTCACTTCTCATTTTCAACTAGAAAAACACAAAAACTCTCTCATTCTTATGCCATATCCCACGGCTCACTTTACACACCCAAAATAATTCATAGTTTTTGATTTACCAAGATTACAAGCATACAAGTGTGGTTAGGGTTGTTATCTAAGGTGTATCAAGTGATTTTACAAGTAAAATCAAGGGTTTTCAAAGAAGATAAATTAGGGTTTGTTTTGGAAGCAAGGGTTTAAACACATTAAGTTAGGGTTTTATAGGATTAGTGTGTTCATCATATCCATCATTCACTCAAGGTTAATAATCACAACTCATACTTTTATTTCAATTATTTTCATACATATATGTGTGTTATATTGTTAAATTACCACTAGTTATTTATTTTATAAAGTTATAAAATAAAATCAAGTTATACACAATCAAGTAAATATATGTTCATATGGTAAAATGATGTTACAAATATGGTAGATCCATGAGAAACACTTAACTTGACATATTACAGGTATTGGATAAATTATAAAACTAGTTATAATATATTTCTTGTTATAAGTAGTTTAAATGAAATCATGATTTATTTCTTTTATGTTCTTGATATTTACCTATGAAATGAAAGACTAAATAGAGGACTATAATGTAGAGGACTTTAATTATACACAAGATGGTGTATTGGACAAATTAGAGGACCTGTAATAAATATATCATGTTAGAATTTATAAAAACAAATTATATATATACATATACAAATAGTTTGTATAATCTATTTTCCCATGAAATTTTATACAGATTATACACATTTTATAATGTTATTAATAGTTGTGGCACTAATGTAATTAAATGAAAACAATGAAATATTAGGAAATAACTGAAAGGGCATTAAAGTAATTTTGGATGTATCCTCAAATTTAAACCGTCACTTAATTTTTGGATATTTGTTATTTTACTAATCATTTTATTAAAAAATCATGTATCTTATTCTCATCCTCCATCTTAACCTAAATGAAGAGCCACCTAAATTCAACAAGAGGATCTTTTTATCAATAATCTTTCGTTAACCTCCTCATCTCCTAATTATTTATCACTATTCGTTTAAGAAAAATAGACACATATGTATCCGCGGTTTTTTTGGATGGTTGCGATCTGCATACAGATAACTTAGAATTCATCCGTGTTTGAAGTGTAAAACAGGTATTTCATATTTTTTTATTGTAAAAATAGTTTAGGGTTTTTTTAGTTTTTGCAAACCTGATTGGATCTTGTATAGAAATATGAGCATGGACAAATTATTTTATTGAGATAAAAAGTTTCTTCTGATCAAGTCATTAAAACCGTTTTTTCTCTCTCTTGAAATTCGTATTTGGTTGAAGTAGAATTGCATTTAACATATGATATGATGATAACATAGGATTTGATGCATGAATCAATTCATTCTGTCGTTATTATTATAATTGGATTGGATGAGTCAATTGTCAATAACTCAAAATTGCCTCTTATATTTCAGCATGATTCTTTTTTCTTTTTTAATTCTATGACAGAATGAATTGATTCTAAATAATGAATATGTGTTTGATAGTTATTTACGATAAAAATAATAACAATTGTTTTGTAGTTTCAGGTATTTGAACATGTTTCGTAAAGACAAAGTGTATGATCGATATAAAGAGTGCACATATGTCTCGGAAGTTTGCATATATGATTTTGGAAGAGTGCATATATGATCTTGGAAGAGTGCATACATGTTTTTGAATGATGTGCACATTTATATTTAACATGATACATTTGTATTTAGGTTGTATTTCATTTGATATTAAATTTTGTGTATATTATTTATGTTGTTGGTTTGTTATAAATTTAGAAGTTTCATGTACATGTTTTTGTTTTTGTTATAAATTTCGAAGATAAAGAAAATACACTAAAGACATATGTGCAATTATCATTTAAAAAAAACAAATTTGATTTTAAACCATTCATTGTACACAATATACTCAAGTAAATTGAACATATTAAAAAAAACATATACGCACCTGATTTTTCTGAAAAGATGTATGCTGAAAGTAAATATAAAATTAATAAAAATAATTATTTTTTTAGTTTCAAAAAATTAAAGACCTTAAAAACGTTTTTTAATTAAAAAAAATTCTAAAAAAAGTTGAAAATGTGTTTTACTATAATACCCTTTTGATTTAAACAAAAAATATTTATTAATACTAAATTCTAATTGGTTTAAAGTGGTTCTGTACAAAAAAGTGGTTCTGCAAAGAACGGTCCCCTATATATATATATATATATATATATATATATATGAAAATCACAGGGACTAACGATGCAAGCGATCGTTAGCTAAATGGACTAACGTTGCCACATAATAACTAACGGTACAAACGTTTTGTTCATGATGAAACAAAATTTAAATGTAAGTTGGTGGTATTGTTAATAAAAAAGTAAGTTGTTCATTTCGGCAAATTTTGATAAGTACGTTGATATTCTACAACATTTACCCTAGTAGCTACTGTCTTGTTTATGCCATATTAACAGTAAAATTCTTACAAGTTGCTTCATATATCAACTTTATCCATATAATTGACATAAGGATTAAAACAAAGATTACAACTTCTTTTAAAGCCAAAAAATATTTACTAT
>BQNB010049285.1:13484-26993 GCA_026074375.1 Tanacetum coccineum
TTAGTACAAGATCTCTCTTATTGGGCCTACTCAACAATCACCTAGATTCATCTTATCAACCCATAACGCTTTTTGTACTAACAGTTATCTTTTTCTTAACACGTGTATTCATGTTGTAAATAGCCAGATAGGTCCATTGAATGAAATGGGCTTCATCTTTAAAATGAGGTCCAAAGCTCAAAAAAACACTTTTAACCTTGAATATACGCGTTGTAAATATTCTATTTAAACGAGTAAAAAAACACTTTTATTATATTTTACTCATATTCGGTTGACCTGGACTTGAAGGACCTAACCCAAATTGACACGAACCGACTAATCTAAATTCAAATAGGGTCAGGTTCGGGTATAAAAATTTTAACCTTGACTCGACTTTGGTCCGATCTGAATTGACCTAAACCCGAACAACCCGACACTCGACTAACACCTTTAGAAACAGATTTCCTTTGATTTAAGAATCAAACAAAAACAACATACAACAAAAACGACAAGAAAAAAAGTTTATATTTTTTTTTCTCAAGTAAATTAAAGTTCATCACTTTTTAGAGGCATTCTAATTCCTCCCATTTTGGCAATTCATGGAATATAAATTTCCTTAAGAGTAAACTACAAAAATCATCTCTGTGGTTTGTAGTTTGTGGCACTAATCATCCCTAGCCGATACTATTGGTACTAATCATCCCTGAGTGGTGAAACGTTTGGCAAAAATTATCCCTAAAGGGATGATTTTTGCAAAACTTTTTGTTAAACTTTTTTCAAAAATCATCCCCAATAAGGATGATTTTTGTCGGATATTTGCCACTCAGGGATGATTAGTGTCAATAGTATCGGCTAAGGATGATTACTGCCACAAACTACAAACCACAAGGAAGATTTTTGCAGTTTACTCTTTTCTTAATTTGAGATACCAAACACAATATTTGAAAAAGAATTAAAATGAAAATACTGTTATATGTCATATTTGCATACTAGATATCATACGAAAGCTTTAGAATAGAGGAGATGAGCTAGAGAGTATTTTTCATCATTTTTAAAGTTTTCATTCCAAAAGGAAAAATAAAAATAGGAGGGAAAGTGAGTTTACAAAATGTAAACACTTGTATAAATACCCCTCCGAGATAGGTATTTATACTTATTACTAATCCTATTCTTTTTTCCTAACTTTAGTCAAACCATGGTCAACTTTACTTAACTTTGACCAAGATAGATTTTATTACATTATAATTATTAATAAAACTATAAACCCAAACAAATCTATACAAAGGCTTAATAATAAACACTTTTCTTAATCCTAACAATCTCCCCCTAAGGGTTGATTGTTACAGACGCTTCATTGTCGGCAGAATTGGTCTTCCATTCATAAAAGATTCTCATCTGCTCCCGGTGACTTAGTCGCTTGGTTATTTCTCTTTCGAATGCTCTCATTATGTCACGATCTAATTCACCTAGCAGAGGTGATTTCTTCCATGGTTCAAATTAAAAGATCTTGAGCTTTACTTCTTTCAAGACTTTCTTCAGCGTAGCATCACAAAACGTAACAATTTCCATCAAATACATAACCCGCTTCTCATCTTTGTTGTTTAAGTAAATCAAACCTGTAGTTGGCTTGTCTACTATTGAGTATGGTTCATGTGCTTTAATACTATGAAATGTCAATGTTGGTGCAGTTAAATTGACCTTGCCTTGATAACTCTCTATTCCTAACTAGAAATCATGAACTCTCTCCCAGATCACACGACTTCTGATAAACATTATCAATGAATTCATCAACTTGGTTTCACGATAATTGACCTTCTTGTTCCGGAAAAGATAATACAAGTCTTCAATATCATTTTTGTTCAGGTACTTAAATTCAGCTTCAGAAAAACTATCCATATTATCATTTTCTCTCATCACGATTATTTGTTCCGTAAAGTCCAAACCATATGGTTGATCAGTAGTAATTCTGACAACTTCTGTAATCTTGTGATTAGAGAAATAGTCTTCTAGATTGTCTTTCTCTTCTTTGATTTTGCTTGTATAATCTTTTATGCAATGAATGCTTCCAATGTTGAATTGACAACCGTGCGTCTTCATTGAAATTCTTGGATTCTTTACGAACCCAACGACTCATCTTTTCTTTTAGATCAGCTTCTGGAAATCTTTCTGCGTGTATCTTGTGGAGTGAAGGAATATACTTCTTCTCCTTAGTATTTCCATTCTTTAGAAAGAATATATCTTTATTGTACAAATACCTTAGAGGTTCATTTGGATTCCTTTGTGGTCTAAAAAAATGAGAGGCTTTGGTATTGATCGTCTTATGTCATCTTGTCTGCTTTCCCAAACTATCTGATTCTCCATAAAATCTGTTGCTTGTTCCAAATGGTAGGCGTATTCTTCAGCATTTCTAAACTGATTACTCAACATATCATTCAGCGTTGCCTTCATTCTTGCACAATCAAATATAGTTGGAACACGATTATCAATATTCTAAAATTCTGTGATCAGCTCAGGTGTTTCATCTTCATGAATCACCTCATCTTTATCAATAATTGTTTCCTCTTCATATGCATCTTATTCCTGTTGTTGTTGTTGCTTGGATACATAAGTTGTGAAATCTTTAGCTGATTGTTTTGACGAAGAACCCCGTGCAGACTTTGAACTCTTAGAAGCCTTATGTTTGTTCACTCTTTTCTCTCCCTCAGGAGGAGCATCATATTCTTGATGGTCATCATGTCGTTGTAAGTGAAATTAATCATCATTGCAAGAAGTATTAGAAGTGGAAGACTTTTTAAACTAACGCTTCAGTACATCCCACAATGTTGGATCATTAGCTTGATCTTGAAGATTGGACTTCATCTTCAAATACAATTGTTGTTGAAGATCAGCTGATGAAGTTGTTTCGGTTGAAGTAGTTGTGGTAGGATGAACTTGAATAACATTGTTTTGTACATATTTTTTGAAAAGTTCTTCTATGATCTGGGGTGCTTGTGCATCGAATTCTTTGGAAATAAGAGCAGGTACTCCAGATCGAAAAGCATCACGATATTCAATAATAGTTTCCACAATACTTGGTTTTAAATTGCTTTCAATCAAATAATCAATGGCTTTTTCAGCAAGTTGAGGTATAATTTCATGAAGAACTTGATCAACTTTTCTATGAATTTTCCAGAATTCATTAGTTGTCACAGACTTTCTTTCCATGTCCTTGATCATATATCCTTGACGCCTGCACATCCTTGGGTAGAAACAACCGGTTATTGTTGATTCATTGGAATTTCTACCCCGACAAACACCGTCTCATACTCCTTATATTCATCAGTAGCACAGATCTCCTAAGTCAAGAATGCATCTGAAATCAGCATCCCTCGAACAGTCACATTCCCCGCAGTGTAAACACTCACCAATGGAATATCATCCTTGATTTAATGATAATCCTCTTCAAGTCTAGGAGAAATGGATAGAAATTGCTTCATTAACTCAGCAATAATAAGCTTTGTGAAGCGAGGGTACTGGATGACATCCTTCTTCTGAGATACACAATTTATGAAATCCCACCAGAGAAGAGCAGCATAATCAACATTTGTTCGATTGATCACAGCATGGAATAACTGAAGAATATTGGTCTTCGTCTGATCATGTCCAGATGTTCAAGTAGTCAAACAATGGTTGAACGCCTTAAATATTGTTTGTCATGGTTGAGCAAGATTCTTCGTAAAGAAGGCACTCACTTTATCAACAACACCTTGATAACCAACCATGTGCATGAAAGATTCAATAATCCCAATGGTAGCTGGTATGGCAAATGGATTGTCTGGAGTTTCCACTGGCAGCTTAATAGTATCATGAAACATATCTACTGTGTAAGTAATTTCTTGAGTATCCAGCTTGAACTTGATCGTGTCTTTGGTGTTTGGCACATTGCTAACGGTTTTCCAGAACTGTTGTAGGTACATGGCTCAAACATCAGCAGTAGCAGTGAGAGCATAACTCAATGGATGATCAAGCAATATTTATCTAACAATTTTTCATTCTAGTGAGCATGGAATACTTTGACGCATAGCATAATTGTTGCATCTCCTAATGCTTTGAAATTTGGGGATAAGTTGAGCAGTTGGAATGATTTGTTGAGCCATGTGGAATATTGTATGATGACATGAAGTGATTAGTGAAATGAGATAAAGTTATGTAATACACATTTATATAACATTTGTCTCTTTCCACTTTGTCTGTTTTTATATGCTCTGACAATTGTTTTTGAGCATATTCTGATCATTTTCTTTCTCATGTGTTAATTCTTGCTTTTTCGGCCACATGCCATACGCTTTATTCGTTTTTTTTCTTTTGATCTTATTTTGTATGCTCTGACATTTCTTTTTCGAACATACGTTGATTTGTTTTTTCACGTATGGTTTTCATCTCTCTTTCTATTTTGAATTTCCTCACCAAAAAGCATTTATGAAATAATACTCTTTCAATAATAAAAAAGATATACTCTGATTTTGAAAATACCAAATTTGGCAAAAAAAAACACAATTTTGTGACAACCATTTGATGTTTAAGAAATCCAAGAGTAACTTTATATTCTTATAAAAAAATATTTCAATAAAAGAGTATCACTTTTTGACACAAAGATACGGATTTTGGATAGAAATTAAGACAACATTTCCAAAATTACAAGTTTTCCAAAGATGTTTGAAAACTATGATTATACAACCAAACTAATGTAACAACAATTAGATGGTCACTAAGCCACTCACTCCTCATTCTGTTCAGTGCAGAAAATGACTAAAACCGGACATGACTTAGACCATTTATCCAATTATGTATAATAGATAGTCATAAACCATTTTTGAACGGTTTTGAAACATTCTTTTCAAAACTTTGAAATTTGCCTTCGTTGAGACATGCGAAACTTTTTGATCACAAACAGTTGAATCACCATGTTCATTTATTTTCCTTTACATATCATTTGAATCATTGATCACTGGAATGAAAAATTTAGCTATATAAAACATATTCTTGTATATGATATTTGGATGGTTAGTAGATTACTCAATCCTCATCCTGTTAAATTCAGGAAACGATCGAAACCGGACACAATCTTCACCATTTGGCCCATTTATCATTATAGAAATATGATTTTATAACTAAATTTATCATTGGTTTTCGTAAAATGCCATCTTATTTAACGATTAAGCCTATTTGAGTATTCATAAAATTTGTTATCCGAAACCTAAGTTAACAGCCCAAATTTTCTTTATGAAACCCATTTGTTAGCCCAAAATATCATTTCTGAAACCAATCAATTTGGCCCATTACTGTTTACGAAACCATTCGATAAGCCCATACGAAACCGAAACTTGCAACCATTACTTTCGTAAACATTAATAACAAGGAAAATGATAAACCGAAATGTTTGTTTTGATTTTCAGCTTATTTTATCATTTTATCAGCAATTTAAGACTGTTCTTATGTCTGAAAGTATTATTTCAAATTTACGAAACCTCATGATCTTTTTCTACAAATGATATTTCCAGTGATCATTTCATTCCAATCAATTTCATGTCTCAATACTTCCTTTGCTGCAAATTTGTCAAACTCATCCATGAGTCGTGAGTGTCTCACATGACTAGTAACATCAAAACTAAACATCAACCTTTTAATTCGTTCTCACATATCTTTATCATTTTTACACGCATCCACTGAATTGTAGATATCATTAGGTATTGCTTGAAGAAGATAATTCATGACTCTCACATCAGCAGTGTATTGTTTCTTGTTTCCCTCAGTCATTTTGGACAATGGTTCAAGTATCTGCTCAGTAGGCTTGTCTGGATTAGCAATCATTGGCCAGCCATAAAGTCCTTTCTCAATTCAACGCCACATCCGATCCCCTTCTTCAAGCTTATTATCAAGAAACCTTCTGAACCTACTTTCTCATGAAATATAATTCCCTTTCTTAAGCATTGGAGGTCTTTCATTAGCTCCTAAGTCAGCTAGAGTTTGTTGATTTGAGGTAGACATGATGTGTCGAATGATACAATGCAAACTTGGATCGTTTTAAAGATAAAGTCTTGTAATCGTGAAATCAATGAGCACTTACAACTTTGTCTTGTATCACAATACTTTTGAATGAAGTAACCTTGAAGAAACTAAACCTTGATTCGTTATAAAGTCTAAGTAACAATAGGCTCTGATAAGAAAGCTCAATTTTCCAAAATTAGAAGATACGAAACCTCTTAAACTATGTTACGAAACCCAAATTATGACGAAACCTATGAAACAGTGTTACGAAAGCCAACAACTATGTTACGAAACCTTTGTAATAGTGTTATGAAACCCCAAATGTGCGTTACGAAACCTCTTCCAATGAGATACAAAACCTTCCAATATGAAAACTGAATTACAAAACCTCTTAAATCTATGTTATGAAACCTCTTACGAAACCAAGTCTTACGAAACCTCAATGGTATGAAACTGTTTCAAACTGTAATACGAAACCTTCAATAAAGAAACCGTTTACGAAACCTCTGTATATGAAACATTTGTTACGAAAGCTTGAAGTATGAAACCAAAACCAATCTTTTGAAACGAAACCTCCAGTTACGAAACCGCAGATATACGAAAGCTTCCACAATCTATGAAACCAAACGGTTACTGAAAGCTCCTATTTACGAAACCTACTTTCGTAAATTAAAATCTCCTTTACTTTCGTAAAATTCAAGAAACCTCTAACTTTCGTAAAATCTTAGCTACGAAACCAATAAGAAACTTAACAATCTGAATTTTAAGCAGTTTAAAGTGATAATATCAATGTTATCTTTTTAAATTGATAAAGTTCTATGTTACGAAAGGTCGAAAGCTATAAAAAGTTATATGAAAGCTAAATTATGTTACAAAAGCTAAGAAACACTTACGTATGCAGTTACTGAAACCTCAACTATGATACGAAAGCTCAAAAACTGAAATACGAAAGCTATTTTTCACCTAAAAACAGTTACCGAAACTTATCTCCTGGTTATAAAAGCTATCAAAACCATATTTTTCGATCAAATTCAATTCTAAGCAAGTATTTTCCTTAAACTAGTTATTAAATCTACAACTTGATGGTTACGAAAGTTATATTTTCACGTTTTAAGATAAAAAAAAACCCATCAAATCATAAATCTAATCACTTAGCGTTCTAAAAAACCTACAAACTCAACAATACAAATTCTTCTTGATTGAAATTTGGCACGATTAAGCTCGATTTGATCCACGAAACACGCACTAAATCTCTCCCGGCGATAGATACCACTTGTTATATGTCATGTTTGCATAGTAGATATCATACGAAAGCTTTAGAATAGAGGAGATGAGCTAGAGAGTATTTTTCATTATTTTCAAAGTTTTCATTCCAAAAGGAAAAATAAAAATGAGAGGAAAAGTGAGTTTACAAAATGTAAAGACTTGTATAAATACCCCTCCTAGATGGGTATTTATACTTATTATTTTATTTTTCTAACTTTAGTCAAACCTTGGTCAACTTTATTTAACTTTTACCAAGATAGACTTTATTACATTATAATTACTAATAAAACTATAAACTAAACAAAACTATACAAAAACCAATTCACTTTAATGATAAACATTTTTCTTAATCCTAACAAATACCATTAAATAATGAGAAATGCTACATCCACAAATATTTTACAAAAAATTATCCACACAATGACATGGCATGTGAGTTGCAATAATGTTGTATGATTTTTCTCTTTCATCATTCTCAATCACTTGTATTTACATGACAAGTGTGCGGCTTTTTTTTCGACAAACGCATCCTAAAATCAAAATCTAACCCTTTTCAAACGGAGAAAATGTATTGGCATTTTTCCAGAAAATGAGGTGTGTGGTGTTGTAAGTTGTACCGTTAGTCTCATGTGTTGTGTTTATTTTTATTTATACCAGTTTTTATACTACTTTCCACACTATATAAACCATGCAACTCATCATTAGTTTATCTCCATAAGCAAATATATATTTCCAATTCTTGAAAACAAATTAAAAGCAAACAACACAAAAAGACCACGTCACTTGGCAGCTCGAAATAAATAAAATGGCTACAAGAAGTCTCGTGATTCTTAAAGTGGTGGTGGGTGCTCGAGGAGGAGTTGTGACGCGAACGGTTGAAAATGGGGTGGTGAGGATGGAAATCTTAGTGAAAAGACAAGAATTAGAGCACATAGTTGAACAAGTCACTCAAAAAAGGGACGACAACAAAGAGATTACGTCAAAAGGAAATAATCTTAGGAAATTGTCGAGATCATTGGCTTCAAATTCGTTTAAACCACATTCGACGCAAAATAAGAATGTTAAATCTGATCAAGTGAATAGAGATTGCCCAAGTTATTAGAGACCTGCCCTTCAAAGCGTTCCTGAGGAGTTTTGACGATTTGAATTTTAGTATTTTGCTATACTAGGCAGCTAGGGTTAATAATTGGATTTATATTCGTTAAATTAATTTTAATCCTGCCCTTCAAAGCATCAAGGGTTGTCCTGAAAGAGAATGTTTTGTTGTAGCTTGAAGAAAAGTGACGTTTACCTTGTAGATAATTTGAGGGCGATGCTTCATTTCTGCGTAGACAAGCATTAACTTGCAAAAGGTAACCCACGTCATGCAAATGCATGTATGTGGTAATGAATGATGTGCCATAATGTTGATGATCAACTTTTAATGTGACACATGGTTTCAACTTTCAGTCGATACAGTGCTAATATACCAGAATAATGTTCAACAAGATAGGTTTATGACTATATCATAACTGAAAAATGGTTTTTAATAAATACAGTAGCTAACTAAATACAATAACTTTCATTTCAGTCAAGTCATATTTTATTAAATTTCATATATAATGTTTACTACAACAAATTAAATGTTTACATGAAACAATCTCATCGTGTATTGGCGTCTATATGCAGAAACGAACTAATTGAAATTGAATGACATTTTGCCACAAATGTAAGAGATATCGCGTTGCAAAATGGTTCAACTGCTTTCAATCCCACATAATTAAAGAAAAGAAGCTACTTCTGTTTATGATATCCACAAGGTACATGTATCTACACATGTGAGTTGAGTAAAGGTGCTTCACAGTAGCATGTTGTACATGCTTTTTTGCCATTCTTCAGTGAATAATGTGTACGAAAATCAAATTTTTTTTTAATCAAGCTCTTGGAGGAGAATTAGTTACTATATATATATAATATATATATAATATATATATATATACACACATTTGGAAGGAAAGATGATGTTTTGCTATAAATTAAGTCTAGTTGCTTCATTCTCGTAATTAAAATAACCTCACAAGCTTCTCGTCGTGCATTGTATCAACACCAAGTTCCTGAGGAGTTTTGACGATTTGAATTTTAGTATTTTGTTATACTAGCTAGCTAGGGTTATATTTGGATTTATATTCGTTTAATTTATTTTATCCTGCCCTTCAAAGCATCAAGGTTTCTGAAGGAGGAATGTGTTGTTGTAGCTTGGAAGAAAAGTGACGTTTTACTTGTAGATAATTGAGGGCGATGCTTCATTCTCGTAGACAAGCAGTTAACTTGCAAGGTAACACTCGTCATGCATTGCATGTATGTGGTTTGAATGAGTGTGCCATAATGTTGATGATCAACTTTTAATGTGACAGATGGTTCAACAAGCTGATAGGTTTATGACTATATCATAACTGAAAAATGGTTTTTAATAAATACAGTAGCTAACTAAATACAATAACTTTCATTTCAGTCAAGTCATATTTTATTAAATTTCATATATAATGTTTACTACAACAAATTAAATGTTTACATGAAACAATCTCATCGTGTATTGGCGTCTATATGCAAGATACGAACTAATGAAATGGAATGACATTGCCACAAATGTAAGATATGCGTTGCGAAAATGGTTACTGCTTTCAATCCCACATAGATTAAAGAAAAGAAACTACTTCTGTTTATATACCACAAGGTACATGGATTAACATGTGAGGTTGAGTATAAGGTCTTCACAGTAGCATGTTGACATGCTTTTGTGCCATCTTCAGTGAATAATTTGTACGAAATCATAATTTTTTTAATCAAAGCTCCTTTGTAAAGGGTAGATAGTTTTGTCTAAAAAATGTAAGAACGAGATAACATAGTGTTTGGACGAGAACCGTTCACGTTTTAATTTGATGATGGTAAGCCATTGGGTGTTACGTGGTGCGCGACTGCATCAAGATCTTGGAGGAGGAATGAGTTACTATATATATACACACACACATTGGAAGAAAGATGATGTTTTGCTTATAAATAATCTAGCGGTGCTTCATTCTCGTAAGTTAATAATTACCTCACAAGCTGCTCGTCGTGCATTGGTATCTACACGCAAGTGAAGCGGAATCACATTGATGTTTCAAATATTAGTACTAATAACATCTTCTGTAAGGCGAGTTTTGTGATCAACTTCAAATGTAAGATATGCTTCATGGAAACCTTTCTTTTACAACTTGTGTCCCACATTATTCAAATAAAAGAAACAATGCTTGCTTATATACCGCAATGTATATATGCCAAAATTTTGAAAGTTAAATGATATATGTTTAGGCTCGAACCATTAAAGCAATATTCACGCACCACCCTTGTTGGGGAAGGCTTCTTGACACCATGACCAAGAAAAGAAAGGAAGAAAATAGGTGAGAGGGTCTCACCTAATTGATTTACGTGCACTTCATGCGGCCCTCAATGGTTAGATAATTAAGCGATGCTTCATTCTCGTAGACCAGCAGTTAACTCGCAATGTAATACTTGTCGTGTATATATCGTATGTATGTGGTTTGAGTGAGTGTGCCATAATGTTGACGATCAACTTTTAAATGTCACACATAGTTCAACTTTCAGTCCCACATGGTTAAAAGGATAGAAACTATAGTATCAACTTTCAGTCACGTTTGGTTATGTTAAGCCATTGCCTATCAAGCGGTTTACGATTCTATTAAGATCATAGAGGAGCAACGTGATCGGGATGGTAAATTCTCTTGACTTCTCGGTGAGTAATGCGTGGGAGGCAATCCGTCCCAGTGTTATTGAGGTGGGCTGGTTTCGTATTGTATGGTTTCCCCATTGTATCCCCCGTCATCCTTTCCACTTGTGGTTAGTTATGAGGAAGAGCCTTAAAACGCATGATAACCTAAGGCCTTGGGATGTCGGATTGGATTTGGATATTAACCGACTTCGTTGCCCATTTTGTGACTTACAACCAGACTCTCATACCCATCTTTTCTTTGAGTGTTCATTTTCTTCACAGGTTTGGAGGTATGTTCGTCATCTAGCGAACATGGATGCTATTCCGTCAAATGCCCAAGATATTGTTGCTCACTTACATCCAATATCTAACAAGAGAACGACGAAAAGCATTATTGGTAAGCTTGTTTTGGCGGCTTCTTCGTATTTCATTTGGATTGAGCGTAATAACCGCTTGTTCAAGAAGATTAGAAGACCCCCGGAAGAAATTCGTGATCTCATTATGGTTATTGTCCGTCTTAAGCTCGTTTCTTTCACATTCAAGAATAAAGACAATGTGAACCGTTTGCATGACCGTTGGAAGATGCCTAGCAGGTTTAGGCTTTATGGGAACTGATTTCGTTTATAATGTGTGTGCATCCATATTCTGTCCGGAATCATGTGGAAGATTTTTGTAGAGTTTGGTATCTGAATATGGAGCCCCAAGTGAGAGTTGTATTCTTTTTTCCTTCGCCAATGTTTTATCCATTGGGTTTTCCTTGGGAATGTTTTTTAAGGAGGCAATCGCACTTGGATCCTCTTCCTCCCTATACTTGGAAGGCAAATGTTTAGTGGGAGTTCAAGTTTTTGCTTGAGGTGAATGTGGTACTTCAGCTTCATTTCATTGTATTTATACTTTCTATGATTAATATATTTACCGGGGTAATCCTTTACAAAAAAAAATAGAGGAGCAACGTGTGGCTATATTGCTTTCAATCCCATATAGTCGTGTATTGGCGTATGCAAGTCTTGTGAAATCACATTGTTGTTTCCGATATTAGTATCCATGAAATTGTGGTTAGCGAGTGAGTGTGGGATGACATTATGATCAACTTCAAATGTTAGATGTGTTTCATGAAAATTAAGTCCCATACCGGATAGATAGAAGAAGTTGTGGCAATTTATATACCAAAAGTTAGACAAAACAAACATTTATAAGTTGGTATAAAGTTTGCTGGTATGTATGTTGACGTGTGATAAATGTTAACTATCACATCCCAGCTACCTATCCTTGTGAAATTTCTACAAATTCTTAATTTTTTTTTATAGTTAACATAATGTATAAACGTTTACTTTATAAAATTTGATTTACTTTTTCTTTATACAACTCGAGTAATTAATAAAATTTGAAAGTTGTACACTTTGCTTTTAAAATTAATCAACATAGTAGATTAAAACTTAAACCAACATGATCAAACAAATGTTATCTATAACCACATGATCTTTCACAATATTCTTTTAAGTGAATTTATTTTGATTTTTTACGCAAATGAACTTGATTTTATTATACAAATCATCATCTTCGTGTTTTCTATTTTTCTGTTGATATACTTTTTTTTTTGAATGGCAAAGATGGAATATATATAAAAAAAAGAGACTAGCAAGACGCTAGAAACTTAAGGTACAATAGAGTCAACAAAGAGAAATACATAACATCAAAAAATGGTAAAATCCCGAGACTTTAACTGCGAGGGAATCAAAAGGGATGAAAAAACTTTTGACACGAAGGCCGACGGATCGGTTTTCACTTCGGCAAAAGAAAAACCCCCCATCCCGGAGGCCGAGCCACCGGTTTTCACTTCGGGATGGATTTTGATGAAACCCCAAACAAGTCCCGAGAAAAGGATGAAAAGAAGAACCATCCTCAAAACCGACAAAGATGCCAAACGAAAAAACCTTGGCGCGATCTTCAGGAAAAAACCAAAAGCAACTCTAACCATTGCCATTACGCGTGATCGAAAGGGGATACATAAGCCAATCATTCCAAGATAACTTCATATGGTCCCTATTGTGAAGCCACGAAAATGAAGAGAAACGAACATTATCGAATAGATCACTTTTCCTCAACGGTTGAGAGTTAAAGCCTATCACATACGGGTAGGGAATATCATGTTTTTACATCTTTTGAAAAAGATCAAACAAATAAAGCCTCAGTTTAATTATGGGTCCTTTGTTTGGTTTAAACTTTAAACCATTCTAATTGGTTGTACATTATCATTCTTTGAGGATATGGTATGCTGTGGGGGTCGTCGGTTGTTAATACACCTGACCGTCAATTGTCGCATGTCATGGAGGAGTATGCGATTTTAACCACGGGCAACTGATATATTTTGGTTAAAATTGATCTCAGTGATTATGATGAAAATATAATTGAGGAAAAGTTTTGGCGAATGGTAAATAAAAAAAAGTGCCGTGCTAATGGCGTATCGTGAATAATAGACAATGATTGTT
>BQNB010049285.1:27027-42113 GCA_026074375.1 Tanacetum coccineum
ACACATTAATTTGCAAATAATAACATCCAATTTAATTGTCAGTCAAAGACACATTAATTAGCTGTTATTACTCAATTTAACAAATTTTCTCCATTCCAACTACCCTTCTTTGAGACTCGATATCTCATTCACACTAACTTCATTTTTGGACATATAATGGCTTGTTACAAAGCCTTACACTTAATAATTATATTTACTAATAATTATCTATGTCCAAAATTAGTGAAAACACATTTTTCACTAAAATTTTCCAACAATAACCACTGCGACAAATCATATCGCACCATGAATGTGAGAGTATGGCACCAAACAACAAATCCTCACACACCCACCTAAGCTAACCAACGTCATACACCGATCATTATCGCTACACACCACCAACGGTGGCAACGAAGAAATTGGCGGCATCGAAGAGAGTGTTAACGTATGTGTGAGCAAGCGGTGAGGCGAGATCTGTTAGTTTATGTGATGCTAGTGATGATCGAAGCAGCCTGCATATCAAGAGGTGGATTAAGATACCCGACGTTTGTGTGTGCCATTTTTATTTAGCATGGATTCTAATTTGGTGGGATGGAGCTTCAATGAAAGAGACAATGGACTGTGTTAAACATAATGGGGCGGTGGAATGCAACGTGTTTTGTTCTCAACAATTGAGAAGTATGAGTGGCAAAATACATCAATAAAAATATTAGAAACACTGTTCACTTTGAGGAGGAAGGATTAAAATACCATTGTTGTAACATTAAAATATTGGTGATATTGTAGCATTGTGAGAGAGTACTGTAGCAAATGTGAGAGCAAGTTTTACAACAAACAGATATAGTTATAATATAATTTTTCTATAATAGATAAGACGCCAGATCTAAAATTAAAGAGGAATGTATAATCGATGATATGATAACTGTAAACATTTTTAAGGCTCTATCATTCTCACCTAGTAACCTTATCTTCTCTCTCTAAAAATACGGCGACCCTCATCACTCTCTCTCAAAAAATTCGGCCATCCACGCAATTATGAACCGTCCTCTGACATCCTATAAATACAAGGTCATGGTTTTTTTTAACTCTTGCTATATCTGCTTTTAATTTTTAATTAGATTATGGTTTGGCTTTAATAAGTATATAGTGTAGTGATTTTGTGCGTTTAAACCCTAGCCTGCAAAATCAGTTGGGGATATAAATTTTCATGATCTAAAAAACAAAATAAAAAAATTTCTGAAAATATTCTATGTTTTTTTCTGATAATAGGTTCGATCAACTCTCGATATTCATTCTGGCGATATTAAATTTTGTGTCATGGATATGAACTGAAAATAGTGTGGCAGTGAGGTGTTGATGCTTTAGAGGAAGGTCAAGAGCTTCAGAGAGATCGCCCACTTTTCGTGCTTACCTTTTGTTAGTACAAAATAAGTGTAGGGTTTAGAATAGAACTCAAATTATATGTCGGGTCGAGTTCCCGAATGATTCGAGCATTAGATCTTGTACTAGAGCAAGAGAAGTGAGATGATTTCCTGCACAATCAAATGAAAACTGTTAGTCTTACCGTGGGGACGGACCCCACGGTTAGACTCCGGCGTGAAAGTAAGTAAACATGTAGAGAGAGAAAGTATGTGTATGTAGAGTGAGAAAATCGTATTGTTCATTGTGTCAAAAGGTCCCTTTTTATAGGCGAACGAAATATCAGGGTTTCCTAATATTTCGTTTGTTTCGTTAGTGGCCAGAGTGGGTCCCTTGTCGGGCAAGGTTCCGCAGTAACCGTGTGTACGGACGCGTGTGTTTTCCGTGGACGGAGGTATCCTATAGTTAGGTCCGCGTCCGTTTTGCTGTGTCCGGGCCGTAGCCAATGCAGATTGGGCTTAGTCTCGGTCCCTGACTTGTTGATGTTGGGCCCAGAAGCCCAAATGATAGTGTGACCCAAGCCCGGAGGCTTGGTATATCTACTATACGTCATCAAGTCCCCCCAGTCTAGTATGATATTGCCTGCGGACCATGTCCTGCGTGCGGTGATCAATGCTAGACTCCGGTTTCATTAGTATGGTTTGCCGCTTTTCGTGATCACATGTCTTCTCCGCAAAGTTTCCTCATCAAGTTGGTGACGTTTAGGTGACGTGGACCGATGTCGTCTTTTTATTTTCTGACTGATGTGACGTATTTACAGCTGTTTTAACTGCTCCCTAGGCGAAACTCAATCGTTGATCATATAAGTTGATTACACGTGGCATCATCTGGCTGTGGGTAGGTATAAATACACCAAGGGTATAAATACCCCCTTGTGTTTTTACTGTTTCCTTTTCCACAACTCTACTTTCCACCATTGTTGATTTCTTCAAGCTTTTCATCTTTAGCATACGTTCGCACATCGTTTTCTTCCTTTTTAGGGTTTTTCAAAATTCAGGTCAGCATTTCCCTTCACTCGAACTCCCAAATGGCTAATTTTTCTGCTAAATGTTCTATTATGACCCAAGAGATGGTAGATGAAATGGTAGATAGCTTTTGTAATAGCTTTTATATTCATGGGCTGAGGTTCATCCCAATGCTTCCGGGGACGTGGCTAAACCATTTCCGAGTTTCCCACGCGGTTAAAGTAGGCGTATATACTAGGGATCTTTGATGTTTGTGGTTATGGATTTCATTACAAAGGGTTTTTTATGGCCGTTCTAAAATACTTCCGTGTGCAATTTCCAGCTGTCCACCTGTTGGTGCGGGCCCGGGTATCATCAATTGAGGTTCTGGACCGGAGTGCTCGACCCTTGCGTCCGTCGTGACTTGTTCCGTTGCCTTCTACACCCGTTCGTATAGTGGAGGGTTGTTTTTTCTTTCCTAAGCGTTCCATCTCGGCTTCGACTTGCCTTTTCAAAACCTCCGTATTCTATTAAGACACTGGGCTGACCAATTTTTTCTGGGTTTTATCTGCGGAGTTCCCACTTTGTTTAATTTTACTACACGGGATGGTACCTTAAGAGACGATCCGGCTCACATCCTTGTACTCGTCAGGATTGATATGGCTACTATACGTCATAACATTAGTTCTGGTGGGAGGCAAATCTTATTATGAATATTCTTGACTTTCTTTTTAGGTATTTTATAATTTTTTTATTTCAGCAGGAACGTAAAACTTATCTTATCGATGGATAAATCCGTGTATTCATATAGCTAAAAATGTAAAAAGACTGTTTAATAATTATCTTAAAAATGATTATGGTGTTGTGTTTTTTTATGTTAAAAACTTAGATCAATGGAACTTCATAAACTTCGATTTAGGGTGTTATTAGAAAGCTATGTAAGTAGTATAAAGCTTGATAAGTATAACTTCTGACTTACCAACTTTTGCTAAACTTTCAAGAACAAAGATATGGAGTTTGAATTGTTTCCAAAATTCCCCTCATTCGATATTGAAAAAAAGAATTATTAGGCTATTTCACTTAAAACCATCATCATTTGAAACATGTTTGGAATTGAGTTCAATTTTCATTAAAGGTTTGGACATGATGTCGTTGTGTTTAATTTGGGGTGTGAGAGTGGGAATACTCAAAGATATATCTCAAATCAAATTCGTACGTATTAATAAATCGATATTACTCACTATCTTAGATAGTTTAAAGCTTTGCTTAATTCTCGTTGACAAAGGTTAACAAGGAGCCGTGTATTAGCGTTATATGCAAGTGTAAGTGGGATCACATTGTTGATTTCATATATTAGTAGTAATAACATTTTGTGGATGATCACATTGATAACTTCGACAACTTTAATTCCCACATTGGTTTAATAGAAGTAATGTGTGTCGATCAATATGAAGTCTTATCTTGTTAATGGCACAGGAGGGTGTTAATCTAATATGCTCCTTTTACATTCTCATGCGAATAATTTGTATGAAATCTTAACTTTTTATCTTGCTCTTTTACAAAGAGCAGATAGTTTTGTCTTAAAATTATAAGTATAACTTATTAGTGAATAAATAGGCCCAAGCCCGGTTTGTGAGTTTAAGGTATTAGGTTTCATTATTATAAATAATGGTCATTAATAACATAATACTGACGGGGTTTTCATATGTCTAACATGGTATCGGAGCGGGTCTAATCCTCAGACACCTAAGTAGTTACGTTGAGCCGCCTCCCCTAAACCACTCCATCAAATCTCACCACAATAAATATCCAACACACTTTGTCTACCTGATTCTGTTTTGTACGTGCATTGCTTTTAGTTAATTGCATAGACTTTTGTTATGTGTGATCTAAGAAGACAAAAATGATAATAAAAAGAAAAGAGAAGATCCATGGAACTTGATTATTGCGGGTGCAAAGAAGATAGCGGATCTGGACTAAGTTTTATTATTATGAGTGATTTTATTATTATTATTATTATTATTATTATTATTATTATTTTTTTTTTTTTTTTTACTGTTTGTTAGTCGATTGTTCGTATAGCTTTGTTACCAGTCGACTAAAGTTGATCGTTGGTACCGGTCCCTAATGTCGACCGTTGGTACGGATGTGTTACCAGTCGACTTAGCCGACCGTTGGTACCAGACTACTAGTCGACTAAAGTCGACCGTTTGTACGGTTTTGTTACGAGTCGACTAACGTTATGTTTTTATTATGTTAATGTTTTTTTCTTGTCTAGTTTTCTACTCCAGCCCGAGCTTTTGCGATTTCGCCGCTCGGACTGCGGGGGAGTATTAGTGAATAAATAGGCCCAAACCCGGTTTATGGGTTTAGAGTATTAGGTTACACCATTATAAATAATGGTCATTAATAACATAATACCGACAGGGTTTTCATATGTCTAACATAACTATAGTTGTTTAGCTTACAACACTTTGATGCACTTCTCGTAGACATGCTATTAAGAGGTTCTAACATTGATGCTCACTACACATGAACTCGACACACTGGACCAGTATTCCTATAAATAAAGAACCGTAGACTGGACCATTGGTTCAAATTCAGTTCGGTTCATCTATGGTTTTAAAAATAATGGTTCACTTAAAGTTCATAGGTTGTTAAAACCCTCGGTTTATCCACAAGACCAAAACTCAAAACTGAAGAATCGCTCAATCTTTAAGAATTCATGACAAAATCAAATGAATCCGGTTCAGAATCAGAAACCAAGGAACCCCAACAAAAGGTTCTTCAAACAAAATAACAGAATTAAAAAGAATAGAAGAAAACAATGAGAGAATGAAAGCAAAAAATGGCTAATTCAGTAATGGTTTCCACTCCGATTTCGAAAAATAAAGGGAAAACTAATGAAAGCAATGTGTTACAAATTGGTTGTCTTCATCGGACCTTGAGATTTGGCTAAGATTGTCAAGCAATGCAACTTGAGACAAGGGTCTGAAGATGCTGAACAGGCTTTTGTAGCATCGTGAACAAATGAGGTAATATGCGTTTGGAAGCTTTTAATTTGTGACTTGAATTAAGAATCATTAGAGATGCCGCATTTTAACCCATTTATATTCAAACTGGTTGAATTTGGTTGTGTTTTATCTCAAACAGCTCAAATGACTTTATAGTAACTAGCAAATTTTTCAAGTTAACTGGTATATATAATCTACTTATAAAAACATAGATGGATCAATATCATAGATTAAAACTTACATTGACTAAACATGTACAATCTGTTATCCCAAAACTTAACCCATATCACAACAAAAAGTCATACCAAATAAGCAATAAACTATAAAAGAGATAAATGAAAAATGGAAAATTTGAGAGAAAAACAAAGAAAGAATATTAGATTTAGAGAGAGTGGGGGTGAAAGATTACACACACATAGAAAATGTGAAAAATGGCAACCAACACCATCTCCATGTATGAAAATGGTCCTATTTATACCCTAAGGCCACCATGGGCTCGTGGGCTTTCTATCTTGGGCCGGGCTTGGCTTATCTTGGGCTTTGAGCCCGAAACATGGACAATATTATATTACAATTCAAGCCCATTTAACCCGACTAGCCTATTACTTAATCAAGAAACTCATCTTTCACCTTATAAGCCATAACTTTCTTTGTTTGACTGATTATAAATTATGGTTCAACCAAACCACACTTAGACTTTTTACAGTTCTAACGAATAGGGTGAGGTAGTATGCGGTGATAAAAATAGGGTAGGGATGGGTTGGTGGGTTGATGATGGGTATGTTTATTCCACAATGGGTGTTGTGTGGTATATGGGGGTGATGAGAGTAGGGGGGAGGGGAGTGGGGGCTTGGAATGGACGGGGGAGGGGGGGAGGTGGGGGGTTGGGGGGAGGGAGGGTGGGGGGGAGGGTGGGGGTAGGGGGGAGGGGTAGTGGTGGGTGAGTGGGGCAGAGGAGGTGGTGGGGAGTGGGATTGGGGGGGGGGGAGCGGGGGCGGGGGGCGGGCTGGGTTGGGTGAGGGGGGGGGGGGTGAGGGGATGGGGGGAGGAGGGGGAGGGGGGGATGGGTCGCGAAGGGCGTGGGGCGGGGGTGGAGGAGGGACTACCATGATGGGGGTAGGGGGGGAGCGTGTGGGGGGTTGAGGGGGGGGGTAAGGGGGAGGGGGGGGTGGAGGGGGGGGAGCGAGGGGGTAGCGGGGGGGGTGTGGGGTGGGGGGTCAGGCTGGTGGTGGATGGGGGGGAGCGCGGGCGGTGGGCGGGGGAGGGGGGGGGGGGGGAGGGGGGGGGGGGGGGCGAGGGGGGGAGGGGGGGTTTGGGGGGGTTGGGGGGCGGAAGGGGGGGTGGGGGGGAGGGGGGGGGGGGGCGGGAGTGGGGGGGGGGGGGGTGTGGTGGGGGGGGGGTGGGGGGGGGGGGTGGAGGGTGCGGGGGGGGGTGGGGGGGAGTGGGGTGGGGCGAGGGGGAGGGGGGGGGGAGGGGGGGGGGGGGGAGGGGGGGTGGTGAGGCGGGGGGGGGGGAGAGGCAGAGGGGGGTGGGGGTGGGCGGCTAGTGGGGGTGGGCGGGTCTGGAGGGGGGGGGGGGTGCTGGGGGGGGGGGGGGGGGGGGGGGGTGGCGGGGGAAGGGGGGGGGGGTGGGGCGGGGGGGGGGTGTGGGGAGAGGGGGGGAGGGGGGGGGGGGCGGGGTGGGTGTATGGGGGCGGGGGGGAGCACGGGGTGCCGGGGCGGAGGGTGGGGGTGGGGGTGCGGCGGGAAGAGAGACGTAGGGCCGCGGGTGGTGGGGGGTAGGGGGGGGAGGGGAGTGTGTGGGGGGGGGGGGTCGGGGGGGGGGGGGGGGGGAGGGGGGGGGGGGCTTGGAGAGCGGAGGCGGGGGAGGGGTGGGGGGGGGGGGGGGGGGCGGTGGGAGTGAGGAGGGGGGGGGGGAAGGTGTGGCGGTGTGGGGGTGGGGAGGGAGGGGATAGGGGGGGGGGGGGGGGGGGGAGGGGGGGGGGGGAGGGGGGGGTAGGTAGAAGTCGAGGAGTGGGGGGGAGGGGGGTGGGGGGTGTGAAGGGGGGGGTGTTGGGGTAAGGGGAGGGGGGGGTGTGGGGGCGCGCTGCGGCGGGAGAAGGTGAGGGGCTGGGAGGGGGGCGGCGGGGGGGTCATAGGGGGTTGGTAATGGAGAGGAGAGTGGGGGGCGGAGGGGATGGGGGGGGGTGCGGGGGTGGGAGGGTGGGGAGGGAGGGGGGGGACTGGGGGGGGGTGGGAGGGTGGCGGGGGGGTTGGGGGGGGTGTGTGGAGGGGCGGGGGGCGGGTGGGGGCGGGTAGGGGGAGGGGGGGGGGGGGGGTGGGGGGGAGGGGTTATGTGGGGGGGAACGTGGGATGGGGGGGGGGAGGGGGAGGAGGAGGGGAGAGGGGAGGGGAGAGGGGGGGGAGGGGGAGGGGGGGGGGGGCGAGGGGGGGGGGGTGGGGGGGTTGGGGTGGGGGTGGTGGGGAAGGGGGGTCGTGGGAGGAGGATGGGGGGTGTGGAGGGGGTGGGGGGGCGGGGGGGGGATAGGGGGGGGTTATAAAGGGGGCACGTGTGGGGAGGGGGGTGGGGGGGGTGTGAGGGGGCGGGAGAGGGGGGGGCGGGCGGGGGGGGGGATGGCGGGGGTGGCGGGGGGCGAGAGGGGGGGGGGTGGGATGGGGTCGGGCGAGGGCCGGGGGAGGGGGGGGGGGCGGGGAGGGGGCGGGTGGAGAGGGGGGGGGGGGGAGATTGGGGGGGGGGAGGGGAGGGGGGGGGGACGGGTTGGGGGGGGGAGAGTAGGGAGGGGGGGGGGGGGGGGGGTCGTGGGAGGGGGTAAAGGGGGGGGGAGGTAGGTGGCTGGACGGGGGGGGGGTGTTTGGGGAGGAAGGAGGGGGGGGGATGTGAGGGGGGGGAGGAGTGTGGGGGGGGGGGGGGGGGGGTGGCAGCTGGGGTTGTGGGGGGGGGAAGGGGGTTGGGTGGGGGGGGCGAAGGGGGTTGGGGGTGGGGGGGACGGGGGAGCGGGCGAGGAGCGTGGTGGGGGGGGGGGTGAAGGGTGGGGGGGGGGTAATACAGTGCGGGGTGGCTGTGCGGGGCCGGTGGGAGCGGGAGAGGGGCGGGGGAGGGGGGGGGGGTGGGGGGGAAGTGGATGTCGGGGGGGGGGGGGGGGGGGGAGGGGAGGGGTGGGGAGTGGGGGGGGGGGGAGGGAGAGGGGGGGGGGTGGAGGGGGGTAAGGGGAGGGGTGGGGTTAGGAGGGGGGGGGGTTGGGGGAGGAAGTTACGGGAGGCGGGGGGGTGGGGGGGTGAACTCGAGTGGTGGGCTGTCGGGGGGCATCGGGAGTGGGTTGGGAGGGGCGGGGGGAGGTGGGGGGGGGGTGGGGGGGGGGTGGGGCGGAGGGGGGAGGGGGGGGGGTACGGGGGGGGCAGGAAGTGGGAGGGAGGGGGCGGGGGGCGGGGGGGAGTGTAGGGGGGAGGAGGGGGTGACGGGGCGGGCGGGGTGAGGGGGGCGAGGGGGGGGGGGTGCGACCGAGGGATGGGGAGGGTGCGGGGGAGGGGAGAGGGGTGGGGCGGGGGGAGGTAGTGTGGGTGGTGGGGGGGGCGAGGAGGCGGGGGGAGGAGGGGGCGTGAGCGAGCGTGGGGGGGGGGAAGTGGATGGGGGAAGGGGTGGGGGGGTGGGGGGTGGGGGGGTAGGGATGTGGCTATGAGGGGGGGGGGGGGGGAAGGACGGGGGGGAGGCGGCGGGGAGGGGGTCGGCGGGGAAGGATCGGAGGGGGGCGGGGTGGAGGGATAGATGGGGGCTTGTTGGTAGGTGTGGGGGTGGGCGGTGAGAGCGGCGGGGCGGGGGGAGTGCGGGGGGTGCGGCGGGGAGATAGGGGGTTGGGGACGGTGGGGGGTGGGGTGGCGGGGAGTGGGGTGGGGGCGGGCGGGGGCGTGAGGGGTGTATGGGAGATCATGGGTTGGGTGGGCGGAGAGTGAGATGGGTAGGGGGGGGGTGCGGTGGGGGCGGGGGAGGGGGGCTGGCTGGTCGGGGGGGGGGGCGGTGAAAGGAGGGGGGTGTGGGGCTGGGGGTGAGGGTGGTGGGGTAAGGAGGGGTGGGGGGGGGTGGGAGGGGTAGGGAAGGGCGTGCGGAGGTGGGCCTGGAGGGAGGTGGGGGGTTGGGCGGTGGGTGGAGGGGGGGGGGAGGGGGTGGGCGGTGGTGGCGGGGGGAAGTCAGGCGGAGGGTGGTAGGGGGTGGGGGGTTGGTGGCGTCGTGTGGGGGGGTGTCGGGGGGGTGCGGGGGGGGGTGGGGCTTGGTCTTTTTATTTGTTTTTTTTGTTTTTCTTTTTTTCTTTACTTTTATTTTTTTTTTTCTAGTTCTTTTTACTATTCTTTTTTTTTTACGTTTTTTATTTTTTCCTGTTTTTATTTTTTAATTTATTCTTTCTTGTAATGGCTTTTTTTATTCATGATTTTGTGATCATGATCATTGAGCCTTTTTATCTTTTTGCCTTTGAGTTCTTGAGATCTTTATCTTGCATTATACCATTGACTTGAATATTCTTGATTTGTCTGTCTTGATCAAACTTATGCTCTTGATCCGACATACTCTATTACTTATTGCCATTCTTGTTTTGAATATATGAACATAAGGCTAACGTCTCTCCAAATTACGTTTATTGATTTGACTTTGAAGATCATTGAGGAAGTTTAGGATAACACTCTTGATGCTAATATGATTGACTTTTAGAGCTTCGGTATGAGTTTGTGGTAATGAATTCTGACTTCCTTCGCTGGTACATGGTTGAACCCCCGACGTTTGAATCTGCATTTTAAAGGTTCAGTCGTTAAACAAAGATATGGACGAAAGTGTCTTTGTCCTTCGTCGGAATTCGGTTATTATAACTACGGTTCCCCGTTAATCAGTATAAATACTGCCTGTGATCGGATAGAATTCATATGAATCTTCTTGACAGGGTTTCGCAGCTGTACTAGCCGTTCTTGTTATTGGAGCGTCTCAAAGTAGACAACACGGTAAGAGTGAATCAGATAGTTACTATCTTTCTGATTAAGTCATCAATTCATATACTGGACCAAATCGATATCCAGTTGTCAAAAGTTTGATTCATATAGAATCTTGCAAGTCACCTACCAAGAGCTTGTTTGATGTTGGCTCAAGCAGGATTTCCATCTTCACTGTGAATACTTAAGTATCACTCGGATGTTCTGGCAAGATCTCAAGGATAATGCGTAGGACTCTTTGTTACAACTTGTGAACTTTATGGTGTTCAACAAGTGTATTTTGACATTATGTCCTAATGAGATTTATAATTTGATCTCTTAGGCTCTATAGACTCGATTTATTGACACTTTGGGTTTTAGTAATCGGATGGCTGAGCAGATGTCACCTATTCAATATCAACAATCTCGTGGTGTGAGATGTCAATAGAAAAGGGTTGTATCTCCGTGACAATATGAGACAAGTTTCTTTGGATGAGAAACTTGAATGGTGGAAAAGGGATTGTGCATTGGCATCACTGGGTCCATGACGGCTTTATTTTATTCAACATTCATCATTGTGATTTTGATAGATTATGTATTGACCGCTCAGTTTCTACCTAAAGTTGTGTGGAGGCCTTCTTTCTTTTCACCCTTTATCCATACTTTTCTTTTTCATTCTTCAACCCCTTCAATGCTTACCAAGTCGTCTTAATTAATAAACTCTTGTTATGATTATGATTGTTCCAGTGTTAGCTCGATCTTAGTCGGCATTATTCTTTATACTCATTCTTCTCCAATCATACCTAAGGACTGCTATTTCTAACTATGGATTGTCCTTGGGTAGATCCCTCCGGTTTGATTGATCAGAGACTTATACCTAACCGTAACCACCTTATGATGGTCATCGACGTCGTGAGATTAATTTGGTGGTGTGTTATAGAGATCGAACCATTTAAAACCCATTTTCTGACATTGTTATTTTCAAAAATACTTCCATCCTACACATGGTGCTACGGAGATTACAAATTTGTTTTAGCACATGAAGGAAAGAGTTTCATCTTAGAGTCTTAAAGTTCACATTCTTCCTAATCACATTTTAATCACATTTCTCTCTTTATATTTTAAATATTTTATATAATAAAATATTTAGTTATTTGAAATAATAATTGGATTAAATTTATGACATGAATAAGTCTTTGGGGGAAAAAATTATTCACGATAGTGCCATGTATTCATTTTCTGATAAGCTCCCCTTCAACAGGTATATGTGGGATACCAATATTATTAAAACTTGACATTAGTATAAAAAAAATGATTATGACACCACACATGCTCGAAGAAGGATAGTGAGATGCCTTAATGAACAATGTATATTATTAATTGACGTTATAATTTTCACATTTTAATTTCACAAAATGTTTTTGGATACATAAAATTGACATTTATGAGATGTACCCAAAATACATTAAAAGACTTTGTTTTTAAAAGCTCCCCCTCAGAAATTGATCCATATAAAATGACATTGTAAGTACCACACTTTTTAAACTTATTTGAGGAAGAGAGTGTTGAACACACAATTTTAACAAATATCACTTTTTATGGAAATATTTCACAAATTATATATTTTAGAGAATTTGACATTTGAAAGGTTTTTTTTTTTTGAAATATTGTGTTTCAACGGTTTTAAAAAAAACCATAAAATGATTTCTCTTCTATGCAGTTGGGTCTTGGGTGCAATAATAGATTGATTACAGACATCCTGGATTTCTAATTGCTCTCTATCATAGTTTTTTTTTCATTTACAAGCCTATGTTCATGAGCTCAAAACTTTTAAATGCTTTGATTTGGAGCCCAAGATCTGAGAAAATTTGACTTTCTCGTTGATAGGATAAGTTATCTAAAAAGATACACTTTCCTTACATTGAGGTCGGAGTTATGTACTGATTTGCACATAAGTCATAGAGAAAATTTTAGAAATGACATGTTTTGAAAGAATTTGAAACTCTTGCTCGAACTTCATTTACACGCTTGTGTCAATGTAAATCGACATTTCTTTTTTAGGTACGTAAATGTTATCTGAACAGGAGTCATGTCGAGAAGATTTTTTTGTATTTTGAAAATTTCTGATTTTATATTTTGTTTTTATAGATTTTATATTTTTCTTTTGTTCTTTTTGTTGGTCTTATATTTTTGTATCTTTTTTAAAAATATTTATAAATCAAAATAAAGAGAAAAATAAAAATATTTACAAGTCGAAGTTTCCATCAGCAGTGACAGTTGTTGCTAGAGTTGAAGTAGATGAAGTTAAATCTGGTTGTTGTTGACGTTTAACGGATGCATCAGTAGTAGTAACAGCGGAAGACTTTGAAACAACTTGATTTTCTCCATTGAAATATTTGTCAAAGAAAGGACCGAATAGACTTTCCAACACTATCATTAAGGTCATAACTATCATGTCTGTTGAAGGAACTTCTGTTGACATTATGTTACGAGGCTTGAACCGTTTTGTTCAAACATAATTTGACATTAAGGTTCCGAGGCTTTGATCTGTTGTGATCAAACGTATTGACCATTAAGGTGCGATGGCCAGAAACTGATGCGTTAAAACGTAATTTATTCTGATCAGTTTTGAATCCACTTCAACACTAGTTTTTGAGATATCAGCTTTTTCAGCAACCATACTCTGAGATTATCTGGCTTGACATTGTTAGATGTACCTGCGCTTAAATCAAAACCTTGTTCCTTCTGAACATTGATTGATGTACCTGCACTTAAATCCAGAGTTTGTTTGCTTTCATGAATATTAGGGATATCTACATTTGACCATGTGTGTCGTTCACTGTCATCCTAGGCTTATATAGAGTCGAATAACTTCCTTGTAGGAATCCACCTAGGACTAACGGATTTGAAATTTCTACCTGTGGGGTTTCCTCCTAAGAATCGGATCTACGAGATGTTTTCTTATACAACAGCAGAACGTCTTATTTAGGAGAAACCTATGGTCTTGTAAAGATTTTTGCTACCTGGTTTTTGAGTATAACTCTTTTGATCTACAGGTTTGTTATTGTTTTGTCTTTATAGGATTGGAAGCTTAGCATGTGATTCACTTTCTTTTGGCAGTTTTGTTATACAAGCATCATGATTTGCAGTAAAGAACTCTTATGACATGTAGAACCAAACAAAGTGTTTGGGAATCTAGAAAGAACTAAACTCTTAGAATGACTCTGCTTTGGCCACATACGTTATTGTTTCACAAACTATCTTTAGAACAAGCCAAACTCTAGTTGAGTGATTAGATTTGTTTGCTACCATTAGCAGTTTGCTTTGAAATTTAGTAGAAGGTATCAACTTTTTGTTTTTTTGAGTTTCCTATCTCTATCTTGCGTCTTTCTTCCTAGCTTCATCTAGATAGTGAGATTATTGAATCAGGTCATTTGAAACTAAATCTTGCATGTTTTTATAACTATCCCTAGATTAGCTAGATGCAATCATTTCTTCTGTGATCAGGTTTTTTCAATTACGGATTCTCTTCTCTTAGGAAATAGTTGTTGAGTTACTGGTCATTGACAAATTGTTTACTCACATAAACTTGGGAGGCAAATCGTGATTGTGACACTTTGATGGTCTTTTAGATTTTAAACACATTCGGAATGTCTAACATACGATTGTTTTCTTGGTGATTGTAAAACCGATTTGTCCAAGACTGATGTTTTAGCAAACTTAGTATCTGCACTATTTTCTTTTAACTTTCTTAAGTTATTTTTTAAAGCAGCAATTGCAAAAAAACCTTTCCTGAATCTGTGGCACTTTAAAAATCGCTTATTAGCCAAGCAAAGAAGTTGTTTGTTCTATAGTCTTAGATCTCGTAATCTTAATAAAATCATACAAATCTTTGTAATGCTTTTTCAAAGTCTCATTTCCCATACGTAATTTAGTCCACACTATGTTCTAATTCGATGTTCATTGTTTCAAGTACATCAATTTCCTTTTTAATCTTGGCTTTATTACTTGTTTCATTCAAAATTTGACCATGTTGCCCCGATTTTAAACCATGATTTTGATATTTATGTTCAAGAGCAATACAATGTGCTTCCATTCTTGAAAAATCTTTTTGAAATTGGGCAACGGTCTTTTTGAGTAAAATATTTTCAGACTTGAGTGATTGTTTTGAGTAGTTAGTTGTCTGGTTATCAACTGATGAATCAACCATAGGACTTTAAACTTGACATTGTGCAGGATACTAGTCAACCCTACCTTCATGAATGATTTCAAGTTGCTCAGTATGTTGTTGTCCTATTGCAAATATAATACATTTAGTAGTTAATTGTACCTCAGCCATTGGCTCTTCGTCATATATGGGTCTGATATTTGCATCATCAGCATCTGTATCATTCCCTGACATGTTGTTGTCATCTTATACTTCTGATTCTGTTCAACTACTTTTTGTGACAACCAAATCAGCATCTACTGCTTTACCCGTATCAATCTTACTCTCTTGCGTCTACATCTGTCTTTTATTCACTCTTCTATCATATTGTCTTTGATGATGTTTTCTTTCAGCAATAGACTTCTTAACATTACCCATGTGTTGAAGTAATGTGTCTTTGAACTGTTTAACTTCAATTCCAGTGTATTCAGCAAAATACTTGTTTGTCATTTAACTATCATAATCCAAAGTAAAATGAGAATCAATGAATTGCTGAATGTCACACCCCGACAATGGCGGAAACTCGGGAATGCAACATAATGATCAATCATAACACAAGATACAAAATAGAGAA
>BQNB010049286.1:0-42113 GCA_026074375.1 Tanacetum coccineum
TAACATTTAGTACATACGATACGATCATAGCATAATGTCATGTGTGATTATGTGGGTTTGGAAGATGCATTGTGTAAAAGCAATAAACAGGTAATAAGCAAATCCATATATCCCAAAAAACAAGTACATATATCTAAAATTCATCAAGAATAAAGTAAGACAATGATTATTAAGCCAATTCAGAAGCGAGTAAGAGCTAGCACTAACCAAAATAGGATGACAGAAGTTGGTTTTGAAAAGCTCTGTAATATCTTCTCTCGCGTTAACCGCCTTCAATCCTCTCTGCAACAAGTCAACAATCAAAAGCGTTTGAATGTAACTGTCATTATCAGAAAGAAATGACAGATTCAATTAACTACAATACAACTATTTTTTACCAAAAGAAATCACAGATTAAATTAACTACATCAAGTGTCCATGTTTTGTTTTGTACCCAAGTAAAAATCCATATTTCAATATATGGGCATGAGCAACATCAACCAATAAACGCTTACGCAAACAACATTTTAGGCACGAACATGTAATTATTCCTCTTATACTTCTAGCTCTAGCAAAATCGATAAAATACTCAACTCAATCTTTAAAAGTCTTACTTCCAATATCAGCTTTGATCCAACTTTTGTCCATTAATTCATGAAAATTAACACAAATTGCACAATATAATTCAACTTACCAAGTTAATATCATGGTCAAAAAAAGTAACACATATCGCTCATTTCATACCAAAACATGAAAATTAACACAAATTGCACAAAATGAAGCTATATCACAAAATTAAAACACGTGATTAAAAAAAATATAAACACGGTCCATAATAGTCACATAAGGCGAACAAAAAAATTCTAAAAACGGCTTACCAAAACTAACACAGATCACCTTATTTCATCAATATAAAATCAAGTTCACGTTTAATCACGTCGGGCAAATATCTCCTAACTCACATACTCAACACAACTTCAAATAGTAACTCGCAATTTTCATTTAACTAACAATCATGAACAACATTACAAATACACATAATATAATAACACGCCTCATGAATTCAATCAATCTCTTTCATAATCAAAACGATCTTCAGAAACTAACTCGAAACACATAACCAAAACATTTTATACGCATAAAATCTCAGATAAAATTAAGCAAATAAAATTAAAACATTTAAACCGGATAAAATCAGCTTATAATCAACTAATCGTCAAATAAGCTAACCGTCGAGTCCTGATTATAATCACCTAACTTCCAGGTCCTTCAAGTGAGCTTCAAATCGCATAAAATGAATTACTGAAACCCTAACAAATCTATTACTGAAACCATAACGAATTTTAACGAACAAGCCCTAACGAAGATGATCAATCGAAGATGATGATGATGAAACCCTAACGAATGGGCTTAATAATCATTTGTATTAACGAAGATGGTGGATAATGATTATTAACGAATTGGAACAGTGATTTTAGCGAGGGGATATTTTTTTAGGGGAAAATGAAAAAAAAGTACTCAATTAATAGTTATTTTTAACGAACTTATTTCACTTTTTTTCTTGCATAAAAAGGCATTCAACTTATTATTTTTTTGTCAATTTTGGTATTTTTGTTAAATATTTAACGATCATCTGTTAAATTTTACGTATATTTGTTGCAAACAAGTTTATGATATGATCGAAAGTGTCTTTATTGGTGCCTCTATAGACCTTGATTTATCCCATTCACAACAGTTATCTTATGATTCTAGAATAGGGTTGCAATCAAGTCAAGCTTTTATCAAGCAACTCGCTATTTTTTTAAAGGGAGTAGATTTATTGAACAAAAGAGGTACACATAGGTTTTGATAAGTATGATGATCCTTAAGTTTTGTCCAGTATTCTGCAAGAAGAAATGCATACATTTGAGACTTAGTTGACTTAGGTGTTATCATTTTGACTACTTAGAGAGAATAATTGTGACTTAGTTGACTTTGGTGTTGACTTTGGTGTTACAATTTATATCATCATTATCATTTAAAGAGAAATGCGAACCATCCGAGACTAATTGACATTGGTGTTTTACGGTTTCGAATTAATTGTGTACTTCGAGATATTTGGGCATTATACTCAAGACACGCATATGGCGCTTGTAAGAAGAGTCATTGAATCTACTCAAGAAGGATTGCTGGTTTAGGGAAACTAAGAATCAACTTCCCACATAAGACTAAACAAGACGACTAACAGATTGCTGACAAGGACAGATGACTTTGGTCATTTTGGTTGAAACATTGTTAGGATCCTGTCACATACAAATCTTGTGAATATATAATGTGTAGTGTAGACTACTATAGGCAAAGATACTCGTGTTTAAGAGTACGAATTTTTTTTAAAAAATTTCTTAGTAATATTCAATTTTCAAAAATAATGTATTCAAAGACAATATTAGATACCCTCATAATTTGAGGGGGGAGCATAAAATGTTCAATAATTGGCTTGTTGCACATTAGACATTTTTTTTCCTGAAATCATCCATGAATATTTGAAATCAATTTGATATCCAAAATAACAAGAGAGTTTGACATTTTTTATAAGGGGAGATCAATGTGATTAAAATATAAGGGCTAAAGATGGAATTCAAGGAGTAAGTTCAAGCTTCGCTCTTCATGTGCTAAACATTATTCGAATATCGATGCACATGTTGAGGGGAAGCATTTTGATTGGTTTAAGGCTGAGAATAATACCGAAAGACCGACCATGTTTGTAATTAATTAGAGTTAAAGGTGTTTAGGATTTGGTATTTGTTCCTGATCCAGCCAGAATCTGAGGGAACTACCCATGTGCCATTCCACCTAGTTAGTGTAGAAGTCCATAGTTATGATATAAAAAAGGTGCGTAAAAGTTGAGAATACAATGAAAAGTCCAACTGAGATAGAGCTAGTACTGGAACAGACCTAAGAAGGTACTATTCATGAAGTCTCGGTAAGCACTGAAGGAGTTAAAGAATTAAAAGGAAAAGATTAGATAAAGGGTGAAAAGAAAGAAGCCCTCCTTACACTTAGGCATAAATCGGGTCAATACATAAACTGTCAGAAACACTAAGTTGTTATTTGGTATTGAAGAGAGTCGTCATAGACCCAGTGACACAATGTACAACCCTCCCCAGCCACTCAAGGTCTCTTAAAATACTCTTGTGTCATTTCTCACAGAGATTACACGCATTACCAATCGACTTTCTCCACTCCAATTAGTTGATATGAAAAGGTGGCAATCTGCTACACATCCTTTCGATTACTAAAATCCAATGTTCACTATTGAGACTAAGAGCCAAAAAAAGATCATCCATAATAATCAAGTAGTACACGTTATCCAAATATGCTTCCTAATTCCCACAATGTAAAAACAAGAAAATATATATCAAGAGTCCACGCATTAACCTTGTGATTTTGAACAAGAACATCTCTGAGTGAACTTAAGTATTCACCAATGAGAATGGAAAGACCTGCTTGAGCCAACATTAAACAAGCTCTTGGTAGGTGACTTATGAGATCCTACACGGATCGAACTTGTGATACTGATAACGATTCGGCCAGCTTATGAATTAGATGAATGATTTTGAAAAGATAAAACATTGGTGTGTAATAAAAACTGTTTGCATCTTAAACAAACCGACTATTTTCACCTAAACAATTTTCAATTTTTATATTCCATAGGAAGCCTCACAAGGAATTTGGACATAAGAAAAGCTGAACACCGAATAAACACTTAATTGGGAAGAAGTAACTAACCCGGTTATCACTCATACCATGTTGTCCTGCTTTGAGACGCTCCGTTAATAAGAACGGCTAGTACAGCTGCAAAACCCTGTCTAGAAGATTCTTTGGAATTCTACTTGATCACAGGCAGTATTTATACTGATTAACGGGAAACCATGGTTATTAAAACCATATTCGACGAAGTGACAAATCCGCTTTCGTCCATACATATTGATTATCACTAACCCTTTCATGCAGGTAATCCAAATGGTCGCAGCAATTGGATCAAGACAAGTTAATGATCAAAGCCACACTGCTCACACTATAGACCGAAAAAATAAAGACATTCATGAAAGCACAAGTATAATTTTCAATAACTTCGCTACTCATCTAATAACGGTAACCGCTTTCTTGAAGTGACAAAGTATTAAAGTCAAAGAATTTCAAATAAGTTTCCGTTACTCTGATACCGAATGTCTTTCTCGAAGTGACGAAGTGTTATAGTTAAAGATTTTCAAGAATGATGTCTTATTCAAGCTTTCAAGACAAAGAAACAACAATAGTATGAGCATGTCGGTGCAAAAGTCACAAGTGCACAAGATGGCGACAAGATCACACATGTATGAATAAAGCAAATTATGCTTGGTTGATGATCTCAAAGAAGTTCAAGTTCACATACAAGTCAAGCCTATCAGAACAAGCTCAAGCCTAAAGTCAAAGATCACTATGCCATATGCACAAGATGAAGTCAAGAAAACAAATCTGCGAGCACAAGACTGAAGACAAAGCATAGTATGCAGGTTTAAGTTTTTGTAAAATGGAGTGACCTCCCTTAGGGGGAGATTGTTAGGAATATGAATGTATCGATCACTTCCATAAATATCTTAGATAGCTTGTTAAGTAATATTTGGAAACTAGATAGGCTAGTTAAGCTAAAGCCCATGGTAAGCCCATGGTAAAAGCCCAACCGGCCACCTATGTGTAAGTATATAAACCCTTTCCATGCTATGGAAAGGGTGTTGATTATTCATTTGTTTCACATAGTAATCTAATATTCTTTTCTTTCTTTCTCTCACTAATTGTTCATCCAACCACATTTCTTTCTCATGAATTGTATTTCTGAACCTATTAGTAATGCACATGTTAAGCATTCTGTGAGAAATGCTAAGTTTGAATCTATTTGTGCTACATGTAACAAATATTTGTTTGATGCTAATCATGATATGTGTGTTAATTATTATGTGACTGATGTGAATGTGCGTTCTAAATCTAAATCTAAAAGAAATAAAATGAGAAAAGTATGGAAACCTACGGATAAGGTGTTCAAGGAAATTGGATATAGTTGGAAACCTACACGTAGGACATTTACTATAGTCGGAAATAAGTGCCCTTTAACTAGGATCACCTCCACTAAAGTAGTGCCTACTAAGGAAACCACTAACAAATTAGTTCTTACACCAACTCAAGGAATCATAGTTTACAGTAGGAGACCCAACGCACCAAAATTAGTAGGATCGAGTAGTAAATCTAAGATCACATAATCTAGAATCTCTAACTCCTCAGACCTCACTCAATCTGGGGGATCTACTGTTTTCGATGTTCCATCTTCTTCTCTTAGCGATTACAGGTTGTCCAAATTGTTCTGTGGTATTTAGACTCCGGATGCTCTAAGCATATGACCAGAAATCGCTCTCAACTTATCAACTTCGTCAGTAAATTTTTGGGTACCGTCAGATTTTGGAATGATCATATAGTTAAGATAATGGGTTATGGAGACTATCAAACTGGGAAATGTTACAATATCTCGGGTTTACTATGTCGAAGGGTTAGGTCACAACTTATTCTCCGTGGGACAATTTTGTGATTTCGATCTTGAAGTAACTTTTCGCAAACACACCTGCTTCATTCGTGACTTAGAAGGTGTTGATGTACTCAAGGTATCTAGGGATTCAAACTTATACACTTTATCTATGGATAATTTGTTGCTATCCTCTCCTATATGTCTCTTGTCTAAGGCCTCAAAGACCAAGTCTTGGTTGTGGCATCAAAGATTATCTCATTTAAACTTTGATTATATCACTTCTCTTGCCAAACAAGGTCTAGTCAGAGGTCTTCCAAAACTAAAGTATCAGAAGGATCACTTGTGCTCTACCTGTGCTCTTGGTAAAAGCAAGAAACACTCCCATAAACCCAAAGCTGAAGACTCCATTCAAGAAAAACTCTATCTGCTGCATATGGATCTTTGCAAGCCGATGAGGATTCAAAGTATCAATGGGAGAAAATATATACTGGTTATCGTTGATGATTATTCTCAGTTTATGGGTGAAATTTTAACGATCGAATGATGAAGTTCCAGAGTTCGTGATTAAATCCCTTAAAATGATTCAAGTTAGTTTGAATGCAACCGTTCATAACATCATGACTGATAATGGCACTAAATTTATCAATCAGACACTAAGAGCTTATTATGAAGAACTCGTAATCTCACATCAAACATCCGTTGCTTGCACTCCACAATAGAATGGTGTTGTTGAAAGACGGAACCGTACTTTAGTGGAAGATGCTTGCACCATGTTGATCTTTTCAAATGCCTGTTATTTCTTTGGGCAAAAGCAGTCGCGACAGCTTGCTATACTCAAAACCGATCATTAATCTGAAAATATCACAACAAAACACTGTATGAACTTCTCCATGATAAAAAATAGACTTATCTTATCTTCATGTCTTTGGTGCTCTCTGCTATCCCACTAATAATGGTGAAGACATTGGTAAGATAAAACCTAAAGCTGATATAGAAATTTTTGTTGGTTACACTCCTACAAAGAAAGCATTCCGAATCTACAACAAAAGGACCCGAATGATTATTTAAACTATTCATGTAGATTTTGATGAGTTGAAAACAATGGGTTCTGAACAATTTATTTCAGGACCCGGGCCTAAACTTTTGACTCCTGGAATAATCAGTTCAGGACTCGTGCAAAACATTCCTTCTTTAACTCCGTATATCCCACCAACAAAGAACAATTAGGAAATACTGTTTCAACCTATGTTTGATGAGTACCTTAATCCTCTACCATGTATTGATCTTAAAGTTCCTGCCGTCATTGTTCCAGAACCTGCTGTTTCAACTGGTTTACCTTCCTTAACTACAATTGATCAAGATGCACCATCTACAAGTACCTCACAAACAAATCAAGAAACACCATATCTAGTCATTCCTCTTGGTGTTGAAGAAGCTGACCATGATATTGAAGTTGCACACATGGATAATAATCCCTATGTTGATTTCCCAATACCAGAACCAAGTTCTGAAGAGTCCTCTACTCAGGTTGTTATTCTAAACAATGTGCACTCAGTCAACCAACCACCCGAACACATAAACAAATGGACCAAAGATCACCCGCTTGATAATGTAATTGGCGATCCTTCTAAACTGGTTTCCACTCGACATCAACTACAAGATGAAGCCCTATTCTGTTATTTCGATGCTTTCCTTTCTTCCGTTGAACCCAAGAGTTACAAAGAACCATTAACAGAATCATGTTGGATTGAAGCCATGCAAGAAGCACTCAATGAGTTTGAACATTTTAAGGTTTGGGAGATGGTACCTCATCCGGATCGTGTTATGATTATCACCTTAAAGTGTATATACAAGGTGAAATTAGACGAACTAGGAGGTGTGTTGGAAAATAAGGTTCGTTTGGTAGCGAGGGGATATCGTCAGGAAGAAGGAATAGACTTTGAGGAATCTTTCTCTCTTGTTGCTTGACTTGAGGCCATCCGTATCTTTATTCCATTCGCTGATCATATGAACACGATCGTCTATCAAATGGATGTGAAGACCGCATTCTTGAATGGCATACTGTGTGAGGAGGTCTATGTTAGTCAACCATACGGGTTTGTAGATCCAGAGAATCCTAACCATGTGTACAAGCTTAAGAAAGCCCTTTACGATTTTAAACAAGCTCTACGGGCTTGGTATGATTTGCTCTCATCGTTTCTACTCTCCTAGAATTTCTCAAAAGGCACCGTTGATCCTACATTATTCATCAGGAGAGAAGGAAAAGACATATTACTAGTACAAATTTATGTCAATGATATTATTTTTGCCTCCACTAAACCTGATCTTTGTGAATCATTTTCTAAAATCATGCGTTTAAAATTTAAGTTGTCGATGATGGTCAAACTATCATTTTTCTTAGGACTTCAGATTTCTCAAAGTCCCAAAGGCATCTTTTTAAACCAATCCAAATATGCTCTTGAATCACTTAAAAAGTATGGTTTAGAAACTTATGACCCAGTGGATACTCCAATGGTGAAGAAATCCAAATTGGATGAAGATACACAAGGGAAAGCCATTGATCCTACACGTTATCATAGAATGATTAGAACCCTTATGTATCTCACATCCAGTAGACCAGACCTTGTATTTGTTATGTGCATGTGAGCCCGGTATCAGGCAAAGCCTACAGAAAATAAGTTACATGCGATTAAGCGAATCTTTCGATACCTAAGAGGAACCATAAATATGGGTCTGTGGTATTCGAAGGGTTCTTGCATTGCTCTAACATCTTTTGCAGATGCTGACCATGTGGGTTGCCAAGATACCTGTAACATCCGAGAATTTTCGGAATTTTAAAGGAGATATAAGTTATTCCTAGGTTGAATTATCAAAAACGAGCAGCTAAATCACGTTTTCATTATTCGGACTCTAAAGCAATTTGATGTAAAATGACATTCCTGACAACTTTTTAGTTTTGACCAAGATCCGAAAACAGTCAGAAGGTGACTGAAATGTCCTCGCAAAATTTTGAGCAAACGCGTACCGACCCAAAATAATTAAATTTGTATTTAATTATCATAATTTATTAAATAAAAATATTTAATAAATTAATTATATTGTTAATCGAAAACGTTTGTTAAAAAAACGCAATTATTGAAGTTAAAATTCATTTTACGAATAAAGTTTATCGGAAAAATATATAAATGAATAACAAACATTTTAAATAAATGTTATGAAACAATTATGAAATAAAATCGTGTAAATACTCATTTTTATCGAAAAAATGATTTGGAAAACAATGGCGCAAGTTTCGTGACTCGAATCGACCGTTAACTAGTTCAAACGAGTCCCGAACCAAAAGTTATCAAAAGTTCATTAAAAAGTTACACAATAGACCCTAAACAAATTGTAACTTGCCACTTTTCTTATAAGTTTTATTATATAAATAAAACTTATAACATTTTTTTTTTCATTTTCCATCTCAAATTATACACACACACATTATAATACTCTCTCCCTCCCCATGAATTCCGGCAGCCCTCCCCCGCCGCCGGATTCCGGCCACCGCCACCATGCCGCCGCCGGAAAACTTTTCCGGCGGACTTTTCCGGCCAACTCCAAAAACACTCTTCGTGACCGGATTACCCGATCCCCCGTGTCACTCTCCGCCACGTGCCACCACCTCACCACGCCACTCCCGCTGCCGTCATCACCATCTTCGCGGCAACCACCACTGCTGCCATCATCACGCCACAACCACCGCCACCACCGCGAGCCCACAGCCACCATAACACCACCATCATCATCTTATCATCATCATTTCATCAGGAAGGGTGTTTATCTCGTTGGGCCTTCACAGCAACAAGGGTGCGTGTGGTTTTGTTATAAGCACCAAAGAGGGTGCGTTGGGTTTAAAACCACCGCAGCACCACTTAGGGTGCGTGTGGTTTTGTTTCGGCACCGATTAGGGTGCGTTTGGCTCGGCAGAAAAACCAACAAGGGTGCGTTGGTTTGGGTTATAAAGAAAAGGGTGCGGGTGGGTTTGGTTATTAACAAAGGGCGCGTTTGGGGTCCGGGTCAGCAGCAAGAGGCTGCGTTTTGGTTTGATTAGAACCACAGCGGGTGCGTTCGGTTTATATGTTAACACCGCAAGGGTGTTCGTTTGGGATAGCAGCCACCACCATGGGCTGCGGTGGGTGGCAGACACCGCCATAAAGGGGTGTTTGTTGGCTGTGGTTTCACCACAGTTAGGGTGCGTTTGGGATGGCAGAAACCACAAAAGGGGGCTATTTGGTTAATGACAGCCCAAAAAGGGTGCGTTCGACCCTTAATAAGCACCACGAGGGTGCGTTTGAAGCTGGGTTTTAGCACCACAAGGGTGCGTTTATTTGTCTCCACCGCAAGGGTGCGTCTGGGTCGTTCGGCTTGGCCACCAGCGGGTGCGTTTGGTTGACTCGCACTTCGAGGGTGCGTTAGTTTGGTTCATCTCGGCACCTCAAGGGTGCGTATGATTAGTAAACAACACCAACAGTGGGTGCGTTTAATTTTGGACAGAGTTAGGATTGTTTGGTTTGTTTATAAAACAACTAGGGGTGTTCGTGGGTTTGTTGTTGACAGCCGAGTATAGGGAGGGGGGATGGAGTCGGGGTTGGGTTTTTGGTACCACAAGGGGGTGCTTGTTTGTTCGGTGACAGCCACCCACAAAAGGGTGTTTGCTCGGTGGGACAGCAGCTAGGCTGCGTAGGTTTTAGGGTGCGTCGGTCTTGTGGTTGCGCCACCGAGGGGTGTCGGTTTGGCTGCGGGACAGCCGGGGACAACCGGGGAGAGGGAGTCGGGGTTAGGCTGTCGAAAGTAAAAATAACGGGGCGTTTGGTTGGCTGCCCAACAATGGAAAGGGTGCGTTTGGTTGGTAGAATTCGCACAAGGGCACGTTTGGTAAATATAAATCAAATAATAAAAATTATTAAGACTTTATATATATTAAAATCGGATAAATTGGTGGTTAAATGGTTAAATAAATACGATATTTATTATTCTGCGAGTTTAGATATAATAACGTGAATATATATGTATGTTATATTTGAAACACGCGGGCATTTGAAATATTGGAAGGCGAATGATTGCAACATATATTGATTAAGGGAAAACGTAGAGTTTTGCGAAAACGGAAAACGTTATATAAACGGGAAAGTCATGAAGAAATTTTATATAAATTTCTATATTTAGAAATGGTTTACTAAAACTTATATTATTTTAGAAACCGATAAAGACACTAAAGTTATATTTTAAGATATATTAAAATATAACTATACAATAACCTGACAAAGGACGAAAACTATATTTTTACATTGAGACAATTGTTTTAGAAACGACCCGTCGAAGAAACGAAATATAATTTATAAAATATTATTTTATATTTTATAATGGTTATAAACTGTTACAAACATAGTTTGATTAATTCGTAACGTTAAGACATGTGTCAACTTTTATACAAAGCCTTTTTATTAATTAAATGGTTGTCAAACTAATTGGTTTAATTAATTATTCACACTTATTATATAATACCTGCAAGGTATTATATACTTTTCATAAATCTTTGGATTGATTGTCTTTGTTATATAATTCATGGTAGGAATTATATAAGAGTTATTTTTCATATGTAATATATAAAGAATATATTACACACTTTGGGTATATTTTCAATTTATTTATTTAACCAGCCACCAAATCATTACAACGTTAAATCTAAATTTTTATCAACGCGTCGCGTTGACATAACAATTCATCGGGAAACCCAAATTCATTATCTTAGGCTAGTGGGACTTAGCAATTAAGATTTGTTGCAACTACTTGATCGAGCCGCTTCGTCGTCCGTTCGTGTTGTGCATATTAGATGCCTATCTGTCAATCGTTCCTCATCATCAATGTGAGTTTCATAACCTCGCTTTTCAATCTTTTGAATGTTTTATAAACCCGCGAGGGGGATACATGCTTGTCTATAAACTCTTTTACTTGCTCGGTTATCTTATAACAATGTGATCGCTTCTAAAGGATATTGTGAGTTTATAGCCCCATGTTTTACTGGTTTTATATATATTTTTGGGGTGAGAACATGTTTGTTTGCAAATGCTTTTACGTGGTTGAGTACCTGTTTGGTTTACATGCTTATTTAATATGTCTCGTGAGGAGATACAATACTTGGTTAAATTTTTGAACGTAAACGCATGCTACTTTTGAAATGATTACGGATTAGCTTAAGTGGATTGAACTGATAACAGTAAGTTACTGCCCGGGTGTTCTTGGAGGGGACACCGGTAACGGGAGTACATATTCTTTAAATCACTGCCCGGGTGTTCTTGGAGGGGACACCGGTAACGGGAGTACATATTCTTTAAATCACTGCCCGGGTGTTCTTGGAGGGGACACCGGTAACGGGAGTACATATTCGTTAAATCACTGCCCGGGTGTTCTTGGAGGGGACACCTGAGACGGGTATATATATAAGTCTACGTCACAGCTTCATGAACTGTAAATCACTTGGAGGGTGAGCGCGAATGTTATGAAATAGATCTATTTGGGTGTGGATCCCCGTTCGGGTGATTAGCTACCACTGGGCAAACGAACGTTATAGCATGTTATCCACGTGTTCATTATAAAATAGATCTATTCGGGATTGACAATCCCCGTTCGGGTGATTAGCCATCACTGGGCAAACGAACGTTATAACATGTCGGATTACGATTGGATTGGCGCCTGCGGGGCCAACAATTATATGCACATGAACTATTACTTTTATATTAATGCATCGGTTTCATGAACTTAGAGTAATGGTAATCATGGTTTTATACACACTTGAATATTTATTATGCCTTGAATAAAGTGGCAATACATACTTGAAACATTTTGGTGACATTAAATTGGTCATGCATTCTTTATAAACCTTTGGGATAAGATTGGTACTTTTGGTGACATAAAATGTGTCGTGCATTCTTTATAAATCTTTGGGATTTTTACATGGTACTGTGATGATACATTGGACAAATACATTTATTTGAAACTTACATTCATATTTAAACTAACCTATGTAGATGATAACAGGGACAAATACATGTATTTGAAACTTACATTCCAATTTTGAACTAACATATGAACTCACCAACTTCTCTTTGAAGTTTTTAATCATGTTTTTCTCACAGGTGATTAGATGCTTGGATATCTGATGTGCATTGGATCTAAATTGAACAAGATTCATGATTGGATTCTACTAATATCAAATCTACGTTGTTCGCATTCCAAAGCTTTTCATTAGTGATGCAATTATGGTACAACTAATTATTTTGATTTCAGAAAAAATCAACTATATTGTTTTATAAACTACACATTAAGAGTTCAGTTCTCTTGTATCTAGCACTGTGTAATATGAAGTAGCACCAATGGTATTCCGCTGCGTTGTTGAAAATTTGGGGTGTTTACAGATTGGTATCAAGAGACTGGCTATAGAGGAACTAGTTGCATTATTTTACCCTAGATATAGTCCGTTTTCACAAACATTGCATCACATCACACATTATCAGATCAAAGTGCATAACACGCTACTTGCGTTATGTGCTTACATTACCGTGTTGAGCATTAAGTGCTTACTTGACATACATATATATAACACACATGCTTACATCTTTTTGCGTATATCGCATGTTTATTTATATAAGAGTTATTTATATAAAACCAACCATTTCTTAAGAACATAGTGAGTTCACAATGGTCACCCTTATACCTCAGACATGTGAGTTGCACAATTCTCATTTTACTTCTAAGACATGTGAGTTGCACAATGGTCCCATTTATACTCAGCATTGTAAGTTAAACACTGGACCTCAAGGATATTATATTCCTTCATACCTTTATAGCTATTTGTATTACACAAGACCGTCATAATTTTTGTTTACATGGAACTATTTATGAATCAAAAGTATTAACAAGAGTCTATATATGGCGGTGACTTGTATATTGAGGAAATAAATATGATAATTGCTATGATCATACAAAGCCGTCAACAATGTACTGTTACAATGGAATTATGTATAAATGCTAAGTATTCACAAGTCTTGGTATGGGCGGGCACTTGGTAATAGGAGGATTATATGATAATTGCTATGTTAACTGGTTCATTGAGAGTTATTTACCTTTAGTTACTCTAACCGCGAATTCATTAACGATCTTGAAACTATGTGATTTCCCTAATAGATTTTACTCCCCGTCACTGAGACGAGTTATTAAACACTCGTCCCATACTCAATTAGTAGCACATGCAACGTCATGTCCCCATCCATACCTAAAGTATTTGGGTACGCGTATTGGCATCGGAATTATTAAGTAGAAAATGAATAAAATCTGTTTATTAAAATGAATGGGACGCCTCTTTCATTTCACTAAATAAATTATAAATCCCGAACCATAAGTTATTATAAATTAACATTTACATAAATTGGACGCTCTTTATGCACAAGATGAAGTATAAATGAGTTGGGGCTTAATGTATCCCAATGTGAGACGAGTAAAGAACATGAACTCGGTTATACACACCGGAATTCGTTATATAAAGTCTAGAAACACAATCGATACTTTACTACTCAGGCAGAATCTTAAGGCCTCTCACGTGAGCTACCTTGTCACATTCTAAAGTAATTACTTTTGCCGTTGCAAATCCCCTTGACTCGCCAAAACTCTTACTCCTTACAAAAATCAACTTTAATAGATATTAAATATATAACAAGGATCAGGACCCGCAAAATCAAAGAAACCGGAAGCAGTATAGGGTGTTCCCGGGTCGTTATGTCCCAACGAGGCTAGAAATGGAAAATCGAGAGACGATTGATGATTTGTGTTTGAATGTCACAAGGAATGATTTGGCACTAAAACTGATAAAAATAAGCAAAAGCACATAAAAATAGCAAAGAGAATAAGCTGGAACAAACATAAAAGCTAGAAATGGCAAAAACACTTAAAACTTTTAAACTAAGACACAAACAAGCTCAAACAAGCTTGAGACAAAACCAAATAAGCTAAACTAACTCTAAATAAGCAAATTTAAAAAGCAATTAAGCTAAACAAGCAGGACAAACTCAGCAGTACTAACAACAGTACTACCAGTATTAACTAACAGTACTAACTTGAAGTTAGTACTGCTAGTTATAAGTTAGTACTGTTATCCTTAAGTTAGTACTGCTAGCTTTAACAAAACAAAATGAAACAGGAAATAAGCAAATGAGCTAAAACATAAATTCACCTAACCTTAATAAGTACCTAGTAATAAGAATAAGCAACTAGAGTAAACTAATATGACAAATAAGCTATAAAGCTACAAACTGATACATTATCGAAAATACTTTGAAAAGGAAAATAAGCTTAAATAAGCTTACCCTTAAAGAAAGTAAAGGAAAATGGTTTAATATACTCTAAAAAGCTTAAGGAAATCTGAAGTAAACAGAGATAATAAGCTGATAAGCTAAGTTGAACAACCAGTACTAACAGTTAAGACTAACAGTATTAACTTGGAGTTAGTACTGGTAGTGTTAAGTTAGTGCTGTTCCAAAAAGTAAACTACCAGTACTAACTTAGAGTTAGTACTGCTAGTGTGGAGTTAGTACTGTTCCTAAAATGAACTAGCAGTACTAACTTAAAGTTAGTACTGCTTGTTCAAAACAGCCTTTAACTTTTCCAAAAATCATTTTTACTAAAAACAGATTATCAAACAACAAAGTAAAACACTTATAAGCAATTTTCAATCCATAACAAGTACTTAAATAAGCATGAATTTGTCTAGCAGTATAAACTTAAAACTAACAGTGCTAACAAATGAACTAACAGTTCTGAGTAAAGTGAGAAAAAGAGAGACTTACAACACCCTTGCTCAAAACAGGGTTAAATCAACAATCTACAAGCTCTAGCTTGTATAAAACAAGCTAGTGAGAGTCCATAAGCCCATCCAGAACTGGCTTATCATCCATACATAAGCTGAGGTGTATTGAGAGTGATTTTTATGATTTTCTTTTAACTACTTAACTTTTTAGATTTACTTGATTAAGGTAACTTAGAAACAAGCTGTACTGATTGCTTTTTGGAACACAAAACAATATAAGTAAGAACCTTAACACTTGAAATTGTGAATTGATTTAAAACTCAAATTGCATTAAAACTTGAAAGTTTTACAAAGCTGAAAGTAAAAGCTGTAAATGACTGAAAATTAAGCTAAGTTATTCTAAGATTTTCTAGTTGCCTCAAAAGGCTTACAAAAAGCTCTATTTATAGCCGAAGTCTTGGACTTGCAGCTTGTGCTTCTTTGGAGAGCAAAAACGAAGTGTGCTTGTTGTGTGAGGTGAATCCAAAGCAAATCCCAGCCTTTGATTTCATTTGTGCTTCTTTGGAGTCAATCTTAGCCATTGAAGATACTTGGGAAAGGTGAGGGATTGCCAACATGGCTTTTATACAACTGGGGGGGGTGGTAGTAGGGTGGATGAAATGATTTGGCTAGGGAGAGAAGTGGTTTTGCAGAGGAGAAGGTATGGGGCGACATACCAGTTGTAACTGGGTTTTGGGGCGGGAAAGAAGACTTTTTTGGGGGAGTTAGCAGTTTGGTCCCCTGAAGATGTATAACTTAAATGCAATATCTACTTGGTTGGCAACTTTGACCCTTGTCTTTTTAATCTTTTGTAATACAACTTTAGGCTTGGCAGTTTTAGCCCCTCAAGTTGTATTTTCTTCATTTTGATGACTTTTGACTTTGCCCTTTCCACTCCGTGCTTGGATTTGTTTGTCTTTGGTTTTCTTTTTGCTCTTTTTCTTGAATATCCGTTTCCTGCACAATACAAATGCAAACATACAAATACAATGTATTTTTGGTACGTTTTTAGCCATTTTAGGTTCGCTTAATATGAAAAATGGTATGTGTATTTAAACACATATCAAAATCCCCCATACTAAGGTATTGTCGTGTCCTCACGCAATGTTATGAAGTAAACACTGTAAGCCCCGTTTTCACCATTTTCTAAATTTACACTAACTATAACTAATATTTTTGGATTTTCTCATTTTTAACAAGTTTGACTTTCTTTATTTATTAACACTGGGATCATAGAATGAGAAGCGTCCGTAGAGTGATCTACGGATGTCCTGACGGATAAATTCATCGTCCTCGATTTTTCACAAGTTCCAAGCTAAGCAATTAAACAAGATCATTGTCGATATAAGTTTAGATGTTAAGCCCTCATACTTATGACTTGAGAATTTTCAACTCCCAACATGGATATACGATTGAATGTGTGTACTCATTTTAATTTAACCATAGACCAACTTATTTTCATAGTCATAATTCAAAATGAATCATGACTCAAAGCAACAACTTATTAAGACTTCGTAACTTGATTTCGAGATTTAAACTTTAGAACTTTTTGCAACATATTTAACATCATAATCATAAGTTCTTAAAGCTAGGAATGCGTTGCTTAGTTTGAACCCCTACCTCGTGGTTAACGGAGTAGGATATCACGACACATCTTTAACTTGTTCCATAATATCAACTGCATGCTTCATTGGCAAAATTTCAATATTCATGCATTTTTGCATTCACATTTCATTCATGCTTCTTTGGCATTTATCTTTTATATCACTACAAAATCTCGTTTTGAAAACTCAAGTTACAAAATTGAAGCTTTTTCTGAAGTTTCTCGATGACAAAATGAAGTCAATACCACATGCTCATACTCGACCGACATATGTAAAGACATCATGAAAGCTCAAGTACATGTTTCAAGACTTTCGCTACTCTGATACCGTACGTCTTTCTTAAAGTGACGAAGTATTAAAGTTAAAGAATTTCAAGAAATTTCCGCTACTATGATACCGCAGCCCAAGCTGCCAATCCACCAGCATATGATGAGTCACGAGCAGAAGATGACTCTCCTACCTCATATAAGCCCCTCGGAAAGTCACGAATAGCATAAGGATTTTGGGTAGAAGTCCCAACAGTAGCCTCAGGTGCAACATCAACCTCGGGTGCAACATCAACCTCGGGTGCAACATCAACCTCCTCGTCCTCTGACTCAGGATCAGATGACTCAGAATCGAATGATACAGAATCAAATGACTCCGCATTAGGTGGCTCAGAATCAGAAGACTCATCTCTAGGTGGCGGGGTTTGGTTGCCCTCCACCTCATAAGGAAATATTAACTCCGCATCGTCATCGATCTCAATCTCAACATCTTCATCCTCGATATCCTCATTATTAACATTCTTATTCACATCATCATCCTCTTCTAACCAACCATTCATATTACCGGGCTGTGGGTTAGGATGTTGGGCAAACTGATTCCCATGCCCATTATTTTGTTCCAGTTCTTCTTCCGGGTCTTCTTCCGGATCTTCCTCATCATCCTCATCGTAATCTACTAACTCCTCATCATCGGGAATGTCAACCATTTCGTTGGGATCATAGGCATCCTCAACGTGGTTCGGCTCTTGAACAACTGGGTTTTCTTCGGGAATATCCTTGTTCAGTTCGTTAGGATGATTAGGGTTCTCCATGACAATCTGCATCGTATAAATATCTCTTATTAGTATTAAAATAATTACGTAAGTAACATTTATATTCAGATAAATGAAAATTTCATATTATAACATATATATTTTTCCATATATATATATATATATATATATATATCGATAAGTAATTCCTTCTCATTCTTGTCCATCGGTAATATAGAGATTTCGCTTGCACATATATAGTTAAAAGATTTTAAAAATCCTTTCGTTTATTTTTTTTGAAAATCTTTTGTTCTCTATAACTTAATCTCTTAATACCAATCTGTAACACCCCCATTTTCATATATCTTAGCGGAAGGGTCATTTGGGGTGCTACGTCATAATATAACAACTCAAGCATAGAAAATGACTCGAAAAGAGACGTTTTTAAATACATTCATTCGAAATAAAAGTTTACATCATAGGTCCCAAATTGTTTCATAATTTATACAACATTTTTGCAAATCATCTTCGAATGACTTTTATTTAATGGGCCTTCAAAACATTTAGGTTTCCATAAGCGACAACCAAATTCTCCATCGCCGAATTACCTTCAAGGACCTGAGATAAAACATGCTAAAACGTCAACAATAATGTTGAGTGAATCCATAGAGTTTATATATATATAAACAATAAAATTTCCGAACACAAGTATCATTTCTCAATATTCATCAGGATATAACGATGTGGCCAAACAAAGTTATATCGGGGGATTATTTATAAGTCTCATGACATTGAACGTTACCATCTAATTATGTTGGGGTTCCCAACAAGGTATGCCTACTATACACCCTCGCTATGAGTGCATATTATTCTCTATACAACGCATCCGTTGTGTCATATTCCCGACACTTGACGATAGCCAGTCGTCACGGATTGGAGGTGGCAGCCTCCAAATAGTACTATTTCATGTATAAGCGTCTACCATTTCCCGGTAGTTAACAATTCATGATTTCCGCAGGTCTTTTATCTAGCGAGTTAAGCTAACTTATAATAATAATCGAGGCAACTAGCATACAATCTCCCTTGTGTTCTATTTTAAAAACAAGCATGTTATCTCCCTCGCGGGTTTATAAAACAATTAAAGTGTAAAAATGCGAGGCTATGAACTCACTTGGTGATGTCGGATGAGAATATCGATGAATAAAAACTTCGGATGTAGGCGCGTCAATCAACCAAGACCTATACAAATTGTGACGGGTCTTAGGTTTTTAGTCGATAAAAATTAAAGAAAACTCATAAATTAAATAAGTATATGTATACATGTAGTTTATATGATGATCATGCTCTTTTCAAAATAATTATTTCACACTTGAGTTTTTCAGGTTTTTTAACTTGTTTTATTAGCCATTTTAAATATTTGTCTAAATTAGCTCAAAAAAAAAAAAAAGGGGGCCCATAGCCTCATTAAGCAGACCATTAAGTTATTAAGTTGACATTATCACTCAAAGGCCAGGTCATAGCCCATTAGTTAGGTCCAAGTGGATTGGGCCTAAAGTTAAGTTCAATAAGTCCATTTTGATTTCATTGGCTAGTGGTCCAATAAAGGCCTTATGGCCTATTTACTTGTAATGACTATTGTTATAAAATTTGGGTTTCGAGGTCAGGATCTTTGTATTATCAGTTGTTAGTATTTTAATACTCTAAGAAGTTGGTTCCTACACCTCGGGTTTTAGTTACACAAAAATCGCTTTACATAGTATAGTGTTCGGGTAGTAGTAAATTTTGTATACTTTTATGTTTACGAAAATAGTCATAATTTATAAACCGTAAATGGTATAATTGATATATCTATATGCTTGGCTTTATTTTTAAGTCCACTTTACAGATTCAAACTCATTTTAGCTAATCTTTTGTTATATTTATACATATGCGTTACTTTTATACATTAAGGTAATTAGCTTGTTTGGACTGAAATTTCACTTTCACCTTTTTGATGTCATTTACAAATCATAAAGAGTTGGTTGGATATCCATACGCGGCGTGATGAATTACATGATTTTATCTTAGGTTTCTTAGTTTTTACTTTTTTAACAAACTAAGTCGTAAAATGTGGACTTTTTCTACCTTCTTGCTACGCAAGGTCAGAATCCACTAGTTTTGGTGTTTTGATCATATCTCACTCAATATCATTCTAGAAATAATCCATTTCCACAAAGTATCCAGAAAAAGTATTTCTACAACCTATGTACTCAATCCTAACCTCAAACGTAGAAATTATAAAACCTACTGTTCATTACAACTATATTTTTATGATCATTTTCGCTTGTTTTTAATGGTAATTTTAGCTAGTTTTAACCTAGATTCATACACACATCACCCCATTCAACTCTTAATCATCATATATCATACAAGTACATATACAATGGAAATCAAAATAAAATGATAACAAAACTTATAAAGTTTTACCACAATAAAAATGATGATGATGATCTAATGATCAAAAGAAATATACAAGACTTCAACTTCAAGCTTGATCTTCACCCAAAATAATTTTTGACCATCATTTTCTTTACCCAATAGACTTTATAATAACCCTTATAATCTCAGCCCCAACTTGTGTATAACCTTCTTGAAAACCCTTTTTAATCACCTCCAAAATACAAGGGTTTAATTGGATATCTATTTTACTAGTGTAGTAATTTTCGTGATCTAGAAAATGTATGTGATAATGGTGGTGTGTGGTGATGGTTCATGGCAAAGGAGGGGGGAGGGAGAGAGTAATGCAGATTTTTGAGTTATAAAATGAGTTGTGTGTGTGTTAGTTTGGTCAAAGTAAGTTTATATAGGATTAGAAGAGAAATGCCAAGTGTAAGGTGTGCGGGATAGGCTCAATACCAAGGGGACACCTCCCCCCTTGGTTGCTCCGCCCCTATGGGGTGTTAGATAAGTGGGATGAGTAGTTTATTACTTATCCCACATTTTGTAAATGCGGGTATTATCAAAGTCTGATATTTAAAAAGGTAGGGTTTGTAGTCGTTTTTCGTAAAAAGTAAAAATAGTACGAGACACGAAAATAAAAACGATGTACTAATATTATTTCTGTTGGCTAATTGAAAAATATAAGCGTCGATGCTTAACGTAGAATTCGCCGGTTCTTTGTAAACGTCGCGTAAATTACAAATGTAAGCCCTAATTCTCCCGGTTAGTCGTGAGTTCATATCTCATCATAAAATTGAAAAATATATTTAATACTCGAGAATAAAATAACGACATGAAATTGACGGTTTGTCACAGCCAATCTGCTTACTTCCAACTTATTTGTGTCATTTGAGTGTCATTCTTTATCTGTTTTCATCTTTTTAGCTTTTCCTAAAGTGCTTATTAGTCTTTTATTCTAGCTTTAATGATAGTAAAAAAGTCCTTTAAGTTTTGTTTTAGAGTCTGCTGTCTTATTGCCTTTTAGTGTTTTTAAGTTTATTGTGTCTGTTTATTTCTGGTCATAAGTGCTTATTAGGTTCAAGTATAAGTCTATTTTAGCTTATTAAATTTTCTTTTTGCTTTTTGAGTTATTTAAAAGCCAAACAGTTTCAATTTCAAGCTTAGCAGTTTTAACTATAAGCTGTAACTTTTGATTGCTTTTTATGGCTTATTAATAAGTTTTGGCAAAAAGTTCCTTAATTAAAGTTTCTTAGTTTTGCTTATTTTATAGCTTTTTCAAAAAGAAAATGATTTTTTTTCCAAAAAGGGACAGTCAAAAGACTCGAACCTGTGACCTCTCTTTCACAACACCAATGCCTTAACCAATGTGCCCTTGGGACTTTTTCATTATATCTGTGTTTCTTTAATATCTTAAATGCACTTTAGTTTTAGCTTATCAACTTATTTTATTTTTAACAGCTTATATGTTTCAGCTTATTTCGTGATTTTTCCTTATAAACCTTCTTTTTAGATTATAGAATTTTTATAAATTTTCTTAAATTTTTAGGATTTAGTTAAGTATTTTTAATTTCATTTTTAGTATTATTTAGTTTAAAAAATAGTTTTAATTAGTTTAAAAAAGTCCAAAAAAATATTTTTTGTTCTTGAAAAATTAGTTTAATACATTTAGGTTTAAGAAATTTGCATTTTGAGTTTTAAGAGTTTAATTTTGTCATTTTTGGGTAATTAGTTGTGTTTGGTTATTAATTGTTTTATCTTTAAATGTCGTTAGGATTTTTAAAAAATTGCTTTTATTTTTAGTTTAGCGTGCCTTTATGTGTTTTTCCCTTTTGCGTTATTAGTTTTAGAATCCAAAATCAAATCTTTAATGATAATCAAGCTCGATTCGCGACATGAACGTGAATTTCCATTCACCTCTCACCGAGGAGAACGATACCCGTGTTGATTACTTATTATTCTTTCATAAGAATAATTTGTATGATACTTTGCTTATGTATATGTAATTTATTATATAATATATATATATTATTGAGGGATTTTTATGGAATATCAAAATGGCGCCGCTGCCGGGGAAAGGTGTAGCGATTTTTACGGGATTGTTCGTGTTCGAGCCTTGAAGATCCTTTCCCCGTGAAAGTTTTCGTTTTATATATAAAAAACCCAAAAATATTTTTCTATTCTATTTTCCTTTTATATTTAAAAATTAAAAATAACCGTTTGTCAATTGTCGTATTGGCTCATCTTTAGTTAACAAACTATAAGAGAGGTATAAGGAGGGTCGATCTTACGAACTTCGATCCGAAACGAGACGGTTTTTAAAACGCTTCGCGCTTACCCGCTCCTCCGCTTCTTTGTGTGTTTTCTAGAGAGCTACCGTACACCTTTGACTTTCGGTTACCAAAAATATTTTTCTTTCTTATTTTTATTATTTCTTTTCCTTATGTATTATTTGAAAAATCTATAAATATTCTTCTCTATCCTCTTATTCGTTTAATTCTTATTCTCTTTACCTTCTTATCCGATAATTCTTCAACATGTCTTGGTTTTCAAGGTGCTCGTGGTGTGGAGGTCCGTTTAACGGTGGAAATTATCGGCGTTGTACCAATGTGAGTTTCGGAGACGAGTTTGTCTGTAACCCCGATTCCATTTCAAATGATGAAACACCCGATTTTTCCTACCCACCTTCACAACCCCAAACATCTTCGTTCGACCAATTTCATTGTTTTGGGTGTGGAGATCCGTTAGAAGATGGTGTACGTTGTCAACGGTGTACTTGCAAGTGGTGTGGATATGGTCTTAGAGAAGGATTTTGCTGGTTTTGCGCTTCAAGAGATGGAAATTCATCCATTGATGCTCCTAATCCAAACTCTTTCAATGATCCTCCAAACGTTTTCACCCACCCTCCACAACCCCAGTACGAATCATACTCGTGTGAATTATGTGGGAACGACGCTCATTATGGTTATGATTGTCCACCACGGGTACCGCTTGTCTATGAGCATGAACCGGGCTACGATAATTATTATCCACAAAATTCACCGAGTTTTCCACAACAATATCTTAATTGTGAAAAATGTGGGGGTCCTCATGAAGATTATCAATGTCAACCGTGGCATCAAAACTACTCTGAGCTTAACCTTTGCTATGATTCTAATTCTTACGGTTTTGATCGACCCTCGCAGTGTCCCATCGATCAATCACCTCCTCAAGAAATGAGTATCCAAGATATGGAGGATCTGAAGCAGCAGTATTTAGATGAAATGCAAAGTATAATTAATCAAATTCAGATTAAAGATTATCGTAATGAGAGAATAGATATTCGTTATAGAAGGGAATGTGAAATTAAGATTGATGAGCTTAAGGGAAAATTCAATGGAATGAGTATTGAAATTAATAAAAAGAAAGAGCTTCGGCAACTAGAGCAGGCGGCTAATCTTAGTACTTATACTACCGAGCCTTCGCGACGTTTCAATTCTTTTTATGATGACGATGATTACGAGGAGAGTACTATTCCTTTGAATGAAATTGTTTCTAAAATACCTCCGTCTGTTGCAATCAGACCCGTTTTACTGACTTTGGAGCCCCAGGACTCTCTCATCATGGGGGATGAGGATCTTAGCACTATTCCTGAAAAGGAATCGGACGAAGTAATAAAGTCTAGTGTTGAGGACCTTGTTCCAATCCCAAGTGAGTCTGAGGATACATCCGGGAGTGATAGTGAGTGTGATTAATTCGAGTATTGATTATCCCCATTAACGTTTCTGAGGAAAAATCTGTGACTTTCTCTAACCCTCTCTTCGATTCAAATGATGATTTTACTTCTAGTGATGACGAGTCACTATCCGATGAAGACGTTCCGAAAGATAATGTTAAAATTTACTCGAACCCTCTTTTCGAATTCGATGACGAATATATCTCTAGTGACGTAAATCCTCTTTTTGATGAGGTGTTAGAGGACATCGAGAGTAAGGACTCTTATGTTTCTAACCTTGATGAGCCGGCTTTGCTTGTCACACCTCTTTCCGATGCTAATGAGGATGAGTGTTTCGACCCAGGAGGCGAAATTGATGAGATCGATGCTTTTCTAGATATGGATATTTCTACGGATATTGAGAACGGTTATCACGATTCGGAGGGAGATATAATCTATCTTGAGAGTCTGCTTGTTGATGACACTATCCCTAATCTCCCTCCTGAGGTGTTTTTAGATCATGACCCGAAGAACTTAAAGGATGAACCTGATAATGAAGATTTGAAGAGTATGGTCAAAGTTTTCGACCCCGGGATTCATGAGAAAACTTTTTCTCCAACATATGTGAAATTACCCTTTGAGGATCGCCATTATCTTTCCCTCACATATGTTATCTGAATTTTTCTTCCTTATTTCACCTATCCGGTGGATTCTTCTCTTCCTCTCTCCTCCGGGAGTGAGGATATCATTTTTGACCCCGGCATCTCCGCTTATAGTTTTTATTTCTTAGAGCCGGTGGCATATGAAAGTCCGATGGAAGTTTGCTCTTCCACATGTTTCGTCCCTAATATCACGATGATATGGGGAGAGTCAAGCTAGAGACTCGCACAAAAACAAGCGCTTCGTGGGTGGCAACCCATGCTTATCCCTAGTAGTAGTATATTAGTATAATAGTTATGAATAAGTGTGACGTGAGGAGGCCAGCCTTTTCCTTTCTCATGTTTCGTGGCTTGTGTTTTATGTCCAGGATTGCCCGAATTTTAAAGACTCTCGTGCTCATGGTTTTGTCCATCGTTCACTCGATCTTCAATCCTTAGCATGCTTATATATGGGAATCCAATATCCTATATCTTATTGATTCACGTTTATCTATTAGCATAATTAATAAACGGCTTTAGATTTACGTAGAGACCCTTTTAAACATTAAGGACAATGTTTAGTTCTAGTATGGGGGTATCTTTCGATTTGATCTTACTTGCATTTGTCTTGTCTTCACGTAACCCCGTTTTACCACCAAAATAGTAAAAATATGTGATTTTAGGCCAAAATTAAAAAAAATTCAAAAATAAAATAAGTGTTTTGACATGAATTTTTGTCTTTTTGAGAATAAATTTTGACTTGATCGAGCATGTTGCGCTCTAGCTTGCCCCTTAACCTATATAAATTTAAGCTTTTGCTAGTCTTTTATACAAGAAGCTTTAAAACGCGAATTCTAGCTTGAAAAAGCCAAGAGTTTGCAAGTTTCCATAATAGACTTTAAATATGCAAAGCTTGTTTTTATTAGACTAAGCATTCGCGGATCTTTTTAGTAAAGATTTTAAATTTGCGAAGAACGAAAAATGATAGAGTTTTATATAAGTTGAGATGCTAAACATGAAGTAGTTGGATCTCTTTAGAGCTCATATAGGTTAATTGTGGCTTTTTGCTCCCATTAGCTTAATAAACATTATATTATTGTTAAATAAATAAAGTTACTTTGGTTTTTGCGATTCTTAGTTTAAATCCCTTCGTAGAGATTCCTTCTGGTGAAATTAAGGTACACATCGAGGTTTTGTCAGTGTTGTGGGGAAATAGGCTACCGATTCTTGACGGCTTGCTATCGTTGTCTAGGTAGTTAAAAGACCACAGGACTTGAAATTTGGCTATAATAATAATAATAATAATAATAAAATAAACTGAAGCCAAAATAAGACTTCTGGATCATGGTCGGCTCGCATACCGATGTGACAGTCGTTTAAAGGGTGGAGGTAATAATAATAATAAGAACTGTGGGCTGATAAAAGTTTACTATCTCTGGTCGGTTCGTTGTCAATGTGGTAGTCTTCAAAAGAAGGCCCATAGTGAGAATAATAATCCGAGACTGATAAAAGTTTGTTGCATCTGGTCGGTTCGCTCCTGATATTGCAACCTTCAAAAAGGTTGAGGATCTCCTGGTCGAAATAAGACTCCTGGATCATGGTCGGCTCGCATACCGATGTGACAGTTGTTTAAAAGACCGGGAGGTTTAATAATGTTGCTATAACAATAATAATAATAATAAAGCCAAATTTCGACTCTAGGGTTATCTAAATAAAGCCTCCATCTCTGGACTCGTAGTTGAGTTGTTTCAGATGAAATAAAAAGGATAACCCCTAAATCATGCGAAATTAGAACCTTAATGTGGACCTTATCGTCTCTTTAGGAAAGGATTTCAAACTAATTATGGTCTAAACCGGGTTTACTTTATATGAATAAGGACTTAATTTAGTTGTCACCAATAATAAGAATAAGACCTTTAGAGATTTAGGAATAAGGGAGCGAAAAGTAGCTATGCGTACACAATTAGCATTTATGAGTAGTGTTAGCATCTTAACTTGTATTTAACAATGATTTCGTTTTTAAGCTTGGTTTGGGGTAGGTGAAAAATCGAGGACGATGAATTTATCTTTTTGACACTATTCAAAGTGTTTCTTTTTCCATGATCCTAAAAGTTAATAATGAAAGTCGATCATGTTGTCACTTGTGATAAATTAATATATGCATATAAATAAAAATGGTAAAACGGGGGGCTTTTCAAAACTAGTGATTTCTTAATTCCCTTAGATGAACACTTAGCTACTTTTTGAGGTAATTAGTCTAAGGGGGTTGAAATTTTTGGTTTTCTAAGTGTATTATGACATTGTCGTGAGGCACGGCAATAGCTTTAGTTGGGGGATTTTTTATTATGTGTACTTAATCGCATATCCATTTTTCCTTATTAAAATAAGCTTAAATGACAAAAAATACATAAAAATACATTGTATTTGTTTGTATTGTGCAGGTATCAGATATATTAAAAAGGACAAAAAACCAAAGGCTAAAACCGACAAATACCGAGCTACGGGTAAACTAAAATTATAAGAGTATGAGAACGAAGGCAAAGGCGGCCTTTGTATATCATCTTTAATGGACAACACCGTACCCATTTAATGGGCCGGGTCAGCCCTTTTAAAGAATTTATTACTATAAAACCTTTAGCCTAAATAACAATCCTTTATAAAATCCAAGTCTATTAATCCTAAAACCCATTCCAGTCCAAACAAAGCCCAATTTATACCCATAGCCAAATCTAAAATCCCTGTTCCAAGTCAAAGTTACTATAACAACGAGGTCATAAATACTGTTCGTTAGTCTCCTTCCTCCCAAATTTCACCACAACCATACTCACAGGGTAAACACTCCACACTCCTCTACACTCCCTTCTCCTTCTAGAAAAGCCAACGGCTGGGCATGTTTTTATGACACTTCTGGCGATCAGGAGCAATCCGTATATTGGTTTTGAGGAGTAGAAAGTGATCCATAGGGCTCTACAAGGGGAGGTTTTGGAATCACGGTGTGGATTGAAGAATGAATGACGCTCCTCCAGCCTAGAAGCTTCTCTCACCCCTATAAATAGAGGCTCAATCTCACATAGTAGATTTATCTAGAGTAGTGTAGTTTAGGAGTAGTGTAGGTTTAATTTCAGCTTATTTACAGCTTATTTTGCTTATTGTATTTTAATTTCAAACAGCTTTGTAATTATTTTATTATTAATAAAATCACTTTTTCAGCTTAAATTATCTCTTTAAATCCTGTTTACTCTTATATTTGGTACTCAAAATGTGTTTGGAAATTACTTAATCAGTTCTAAATAAGCTTAAATTACCTTTTTAGCTGTTGCTTATGCAGTTAAGCTATTCTAAAGTTTAACTGCATAAGCTGGTTTACTCAAATTCACCAAAATAATTTGAATGAGCCATTTGGAAGATAATCTAGATCTGGAAGGGCTTATAGGGCTTATTCAGAGCTTATTTTATAAGCTAGCTTGATGATTAAGCTCTGGTTAGCAATATTAGATCCCTGTTTTGAGTTTGGGATCAAGGTACTTCTCTATTTTCATTTTATAGCTTAATTTTTGTTTTGCTTATTAAACTGCTTATTTGTGCTTAATTCTGCTTTAATTGTGCTTATTCTGTCTTTAAATAGCTTATCGCATTTAGCTAAAGCATTTCATAATCTATTTTTAGCTTTTACTAAGTTTTACTAAAAACTGTTTAGAAAAACCAAAAAAAATAAAATAATTGCTTATTAGTTTATCTCATCATTTAGTGCTTATTCTTCTGAGGTTTTTGCTTATTTGTCATCATTTGTCATTGATCTTAATCTGTTTTCATGTTTTAAACCTTTTTGGAATCTATTTTAGCTTAAAGGTTGGATTTAAATAAGTTTTTAAAGGGGTGTTTGGCACAAGCAGTGTTAACTAGAGTTAATACTGCTCAACTTGTTCTTAGTAGCTAATCAGTTTTCATAAGCTCTCATTTAGTTTTTGGCTTATAAATGAGATTTCAAAATTTAAAGGGGTGTTTGGCATAAGCATTCTAAAATGGTTAAATAGAAGGCAAACTGCTTTGGGTTCCTAATTCAGTTTTGATAAGCTTTAATTAAGTCTAAAAATTAGTTTTTATAAACTTAGAATAGGTTTTGTCAAGTTTCTTGGTTTGTTTTATCAAAAATCTAAGTCTGCCAGTTTATAAGTGTTGTAAACGGCTTATTTGATGAATGTTCTTAAAATCCTATTTTAGGTTTGGTTTTTGTGAGCTAATGAGTTTCTAATGCATCATTATCTGTTTTGAGTCAATAAACTTAGGAAAAGTCTTTAGATGGTTTTTGATCAAAAACAGTCTACTAGTATTAGTTTATAAGGGTTTGATTTTGCAGATCATTTTGGGGATAGAATTAAGCTAAACTTTGATTGAGTTTTGTTTAAATTAGCTTATTATAGTCTTAAGTTCATCTGTTTTGAGTTTTTAGTTGGTCTAAATCCTTTTTGAGTATTAAAATTGAGTCTGCAAGTAGACCTTTAACATCAAAAAGCCAAAAATATTAGTGTAAAACTGTCATTTTCAAATTACTTTTCTAGCTTATTTCTTAAACTTATTTGTTTTACATTTGCTTTTTGAGTCCAAAAATCCAAATAGCTTAGGCTTAATATCATAACAGTTTTAAATAAGCAATTGTCACTTTTGATTGAGTATTTCAAGCTTATTATTAAGTTCTGTCAATAAGTCTTTTTATAAAAGTTGCTTATTTTAGCTTATAGTTTAGCTTTTTCAAAAAAAAAAAATGTTTTTCAAAAAGGGACTGTCACAGGACTCGAACCTGTGACATCCCTTTCACAACACACACTCACAACCATTGCTCCCTTGGGTCTTTTTCATTATACACTTGTTTCATTTGTTTCTTATATGCTTTTAGGATTTAGCTTATTAGCTTATTTGAATTTTAACAGCTTATTGAAATAAGCTGTGAATCCAATTTTTCTTCCTAAACCTTTATTTTTAGTTCAAGAATTTTTCTGATTTTTTTTCATAATTTTTAGTTTTCATTTAATAATTTTAATTAAATTTTTAGTTTAAAAAGCTTTAAAATTAGTTTTAAAAATAATAAAAATACAAAAAAATATAATTTCTGTTTTTAAAAATTAGTTTTATCATTTTAGTCTAAGAAATTTGCGATTTGAATTTTTAGAGTCTTATTTTGTCTTATTTGGTTAAATTAGTTTGTTTTAAATTGTTTTCCGTTTTAAATGTCATTAGATTTTTAAGTTGCCTTAATGTCTAGATTAGCGTGCCTTTATTGGTTTCCTCTTCGCATTAGTAGATTTAGAAACCAAAACCAAAACTTAAATGACAATCAAACTCGATTTACAACATGAACGTAGATTTCCATTCACCTCTCACCGAGGAGAACGATACCCATGTTGAATACTTATTATTCTTTCCTAAGAATAATTTGTATGATACTTTGCTTATGTATATGTATTATATATATATATATTACTGAGGGTTATTTGTTTGAGGTAATATATAATATATTCATGTATATAAAATATATAAAATTTACTAAGTTATTTGTTCGAATACGTATCTCAAACGACGACTAATCCAGGCGCGGAACTACCGAAAAACCAAATGTCCCTGCTTTTACAATCTAATTTATCCACCCCAGTCGTCATTCATTGGTAGGATTACACAGATTGCACCAAAGACATAAAAGAATGATAAATTCCGGTTTCGTATCTTGCATAAGCTCATTGGATTTTGTTGTATCGAAGCGGATTTAAAAAGAAGGTTTGGTGTAACATGCTGTATTGATTGCTTCGGCCCATAAAAATAAAGGAGCTTTAGAAAATATTAACATTGTACGAGCAGCTTCTACAAGAGTTCAGTTTCGCCTTTCGACAACGCCGTTCTGCTGAGGAGTGCGGGCAACAGATGTTTGATGCGAGATGCCAACATTTTCATAAAATTCACGAAGTGTCTGATTGACAAATTCGGTTCCATTATCTGTTCGAACATTATGGACAGTGGAATTCAAACGAACTTGCATATTTTTGATGCATTTGATGATGGCCTCAGGAGCTTCATCTTTTGTCCTCAAAAATTTGACCCAAGTAAATTGTGAGTAATCGTCAACAATTACTAAGATATACCTTTTCCCAGTAATACTTGCCACACGCATCGGGCCACACAAATCCATATGCAAAAGATATAGTTTCTCCTGGTTAGTGTCTTTAGCTTTGGGTTGATGAGAGGATTTCTTGCTTTTTCCTAATGCACATGCTGAACACAGATGATCTTTCTGAAATTTAAGTCTTGGAATGCCTCATGCAAGACCGTCTTTAGCTAGCTTGTTAAGAGTACCGAAGTTGAGATGTGATAATCGACGGTGCCATAACCAGCTCTTAGTCTTTGACGCTTTGGATAGAAGACAGATCAGAGATGTTTTAAGCATGTCATCAAGAGAAATTGTGTACAAATTTGTGTCACGGGATCCGGAAAGTAGATCAACACCTTCTAAATTACGAATAAAGCAAGTGTTTTTCCGAAATGCGACTTCAAGATCCGCGTCGCAAAATTGACCAACAGAAAACAAGTTATGTCCAAGCCCCTCGACGTAGTATACTCTTGAAATAGTAACATTTCCCAGCTGATAGTCACCATACCCCATAATTCTTGCAATATGGTCGTTCCCGAATCTAACTGTACCCAGAAATTTACTAACAAAGTTCATTGAGATGAGAGAGCGGTTCACTTGTCATATTGTTTTGAACATCCAGAGTCCAGATACCAGAGAACAATCTGGACAACATGTCATGACAAGAGAAGAAGAAGATGGAATATCTTGAATCCCCAAGTATGATTGGGTTCCGAGTGGTTAGCATTCTTAGATTCTACAATCATAGCCTTTTTACTCGAACCTACATTTTTAACATTTTTGGGTTTCCTGCTGTAGACTTTAAGCTCTGGTTTTTGTGTTTCAACTGAGTGGGAAGTGGTTTTCTTAGGAGGCACTACGTTAGCTGAAGTGATCCTAGTTAAAGGGCACGAGTTACCAACTATAGTGAAAGTTCTGCCTGTTGGTTTCCACTTAAGTCCTACTTCAGTGAATACATGACCCGTAGGTTTCCAAATATTTTGTTTTTTATGTTTCTTAGCATATTTAGCACGGCTATTCATATTTTCTACAAAATTAAGAATACACATATCATGAACACCATCAAACATAGATTTCTTACAAGTAACACGAATAAGTTTAGAATTCACTTTTAACAGTGAATGCTTAACATCAACATCATGAATAGGTTCAACAACATGATTCTTTTTATTAACTTTCCTAGGTTGGGCTTCTACTTTATTCTTCATGTTCCTACTTGGTGTTTGCCATGATCTAATTCATTCTTTTTATTGCTTGTAGGATTTGATCCGCAATTACTAGTAGAACACTTCAATCCTATAGGAGACAACATAAGTGTGTTAGAATCTGATGTTGTAGATGACTCTACCTGTTTAATGTAGCTTGAGGATGTGATAGGTTCAACAAACCTAACTTTCTTGACATTGTTTTTGGGTGTGACAACAACCTTTTTCGCATTAATTTTAATCGCGATAGGGCATGTATCGCAGAACATTATACAAGTAACTCCTGATTCTTTGGGCATGCTTAAGGCCAAAGTCTAACTCTTTATTAAAGGTTGTATTCGAGGTCCTTTAGCTTGTTTGGACTTATTCCCTGAAGAATTCATTTTGTTCCTGAGCTGACTTTGAAGTTATCTATATGAGCTTCCGTATTTTACAATACCTTAGGAGCCAAAGTTCTAAGTTATCTGTGGGAGGGTTTTGAACATTATGGAACAATAGTGTTGGCAGATGGTATTTGTGTAGCAATATTGGTATGTGCTTAATCACACATACCTTTTACCTAATAAAACGAGCTAAAAAGACCAAAAATACATAAAAATGCATTGTATATGTGTATTTCGTGAATTGTGTCTTGTAGGTATGGATATATCACAAAAAGGACAAAAATGAAGCCAAAACAGATAAAACCGAGCACGAGAATGGAAAGAGTACGAGAAATCAAGATCGAAGGCGTGTACATCCTTAACAGGCCAACCCGTACCCATTTAAATGGGTCGGGTCAGCCTATTAGTTTATAAGCCAAAACTTTAAAAGCCCTACAATCACTTATAAGTCCAAGCCCAATCCTTACACCCAGTCCAAGCCCAAAGTTATAAGTCATAAGCCCATTACAACCCGAATCAAAGTCAAAACAAAACACCCGCCTAGTTACTGTTCACCCATCTCCCACACTTTTACCCTGCCACACGCACAGGTTAAATCATTCACCAGTCCACACGCTCCTAATTATCTAGAAGGCTTATGTGGCATGATATGACATCAACACCTGACAAGTTGGCAGTCCTAAGCTCGCTAATTGGTTGAAGATGCATGGAGAATAACCAAGGGCTCAGATTGGATTGGTATGATCTAAGGGTTATGATTGTAGGAAGGGAAACGCTCCTGAGGTCCTAGAACCTTTTCCCACTCATTATAAATAGAGGCTCAGAGATCAAGATTGGGGATATCGAGTTTTTAGTCATTTTTAGCTTAAAGTTTTAGCTTATTGTTCTTAATTTGTAATTTCCTTTTTCAAAGTATTGTAATATTTTAATCATTAATGAAATTGTAGTTTTGTCTTAAATTGTTTTAAATTCAGAATTTACCTTTATGCAAATTTATTAAAAATGTATTTGGAACTCACTTAAGAAGCTCAATAAGCCCTTGTCATTAAATAATCTAATCCTTATTCAGTTTAGTTAGCTTATAACTTAACTGAATAAGCAGTTCACTCAAATTCACCAAAATATCTTGAATAAGCCAATAGGAAGATAAGCCAGATTTGGATGGGCTTATGGGGCTTATTCTTATTCTATTTTACTAAGCTAGTTGTGAATTTAAAGCTCTATAGAGCATTTTATATCTTGTATATTTAGCTGGGTATATAGGGTACTCATTCTTTTTCTCTATTTTAGCTTATTATCTTATGTAGCTTATTAATTAGCTTATTCTGCCTATGGCTTGCTCTTTTGTGCTCATTCTGTTCCATTTAGCTTAATATGCTTAGTTTTAGTTTAATTTAGGTTTAATCTTAGTTTTTATTAATTTGTCATTCAAATAGTTTATATACAGCTTATAAGGATAGCTTATCATAATGAGCTTAATTGACTAGAATTTTGCTTCATTATCTTTAAACATCTCAAGGCTTAATCTGTTTTTGGTTTTCATAGCTTATCTAAGCTTGTTTGAGTTTAAAACTTGTTTTTAGTTTCTTAAAGGGGTGTTTGGGTCAAGAGTTCAAAATGGGTCAAATGGGGTATAAAATGTCTTTGGTTCTCAAACAATTTCTCATTAGCTCTAATTAGTTCTTAGGATTAGTTTTCTTAAGCTTAAAATAAGTTTTGTTAAGTTTTAAGTTCGTTTTATCAAGGGATATTGTCTGCTAAACCTATGGTTGTTTTAACAGCTTATTTTGTTGAACTTTCTTAAAATGCATTTGAGTTGTGATTCTTGTTATCTAAATGAGTTTCAAATACATAAATTTAAATCTTTTTTGAGTCATAGGAATGTGGAAAAATCCTTTTGTTAAAACAGTCAAACGGTAGTAGTATTTCAGGAGTCCTTATGTGCAGAACTTTAGAAGATCCATTCCTAGCTTAGAGTAGGTAGATTTTTGCTTCTCTTAGCTTATTTATATGTGTTCTTAATCTGTTTAGGCTTTTAGCCTTTTAGTTTGCTTTTTAAGACTTAGTTTTTAAGTTTCAATAAGTGTCTAAAAGTCCAAAAGGCCAAGTTCATCATGATGCATCCTGTCTGAACTATTCAGATTTTTTAGCTTATTTAGTAGTCTAATTAGCTTAATTCCTGTTGCTATTTGCTTAATGATTAATTATCTAAATCTGTTTTTAAGTTTTAGCTTCTTAATTTTGCTTAATGAGTCTTATTTTTAAGTTTTTAAATTTGTCTTTCATCTAAAAAGCCAAAAATAAGTGGTGTATTATGTCCTTTTTATAACCCTTTTCTAGTTTATGTGTTTAGCTTATTTCCTTAAGTTTAGCTTATTTGTATTCTTTAAGTGGGATTCTAGACATGTTTTAAGTTTTTAGCTTAATCTATTTGCTTATTTGTCATGTAGTTTAGCTTAAAGTTAGTCATAGGTCCTTTTAGTTGCTTATTTTGAGTAAACTGTCTAAATTGCATTTATTTGATTTTCAGCTTATTCTGTTTGCTGATTTTTAGTCTTATTTGCTAATTAGGTCTAGGAGTTAGTTTGTCTTTAGCATTTTAGATTTGAATTAGCTTATTAAGTCTTTTAGTTCAAGTAGTTATAGCTTATTAAGTCTTTAGTCTTGATTTTCTAAAACTGTCATTTTCAAATGCTTTTTACTAGCTTATTAATTAGTTCTAGCTATAAGTCTCTTTATTAAATATGATTATTTTTACCTATTCTTTAGCTTTTTCAAATAAAAAATAAAAAAATGTTTTATCAAAAAGGGTGGCCACAGGTTTCGAGCCTGTGACCTCCCCTTCACACCCCCAACGATTTAACACACACTCTGGCTACCAACTGCCCTTGGGTCTTTTTAGTTTATGCTTATTAAGCTTATTTGCTTATTTTAACAGCTTATCCGTAGGGCTTATTTCCAGTTTGAATTTTTCTTAGTTTTTAAATAGTTAAGAGTACTTTTCCTTAATATTTTAGATTTTTATAAATTTGTTTAATATTTTTTTTATAATATTTTTAGATTAAAACAGTTTTTAATTCATAAAAAATAAAATAAAAGTCAAAAAATATAGTTCTTTTTTCTAAAATTATTTTTAATCATTTAGGACTTTTAAAAATTAAATTTGCATTTTTAGGGTTAAAATTTGATAATTTAGGTTTTTAAGTCTCGATTTTAGATTCTCGTTATCGTTTTTGTGTTTTAATCTTAATTGCTTTCGTTTTTAGCTTGCCTTTACATGCATTTGCTTTTCATTATTAGAAATAGAATCCAAATTAAATCCTTAATGACATTCAAGCTCGATTCCTAACATAACCATGAATTTCCATTCACCTCTCACCGAGGAGAACGATACCCGTGTTGATTACTTATTATTCTTTCTTAAGAGTAATTTGTAAGATACTTAGCTTACGTATACGTTATTTTTATATATATATATATATATATATATATTATATATTTTATTTATTACTTTTTATATATATTTATATATACTATATATTTACTATATAGATATATATTATATATTTTATATATATATATATATATATATATTATATTAAGAGGGGTTTTTGAACGAACATCAAAATGGCGTCGTTGTCGGGGAGAGGTGTGGCGTTTTTTGCGAGATTGTTTGTATTCGAGCCTTGAAGATCCTTTCCCCGTGAAAGTTTTTGTTTTATTTTTTATAAAAATACAAAAATATTTTACACTTCTATTCTTATTTTACTTTTATTTTAAATATTAAAAATAATTCGTTTTGTCTAATCTGTCGTTACGGCTCATCTTTTTGTTAACAAACTATAAGTGAGGTATAGGTGGGTCGATCCTACGAACTTCAACCGAAAGGAGAAGTTTTTAAAAGCTTCGCGGCTTACCGCTACTCGTTCTTTGTGCGTTTTCTAGAGAGCTACCGTGCACTTTTGACTTTCGGTTGCCAAAAATATTTTTATTTCTTTTCCTTATGTATTATTTGAAAAATCTATAAATAATCTTCTTTGTCCTCTTATTCGTTTAATTCTTATTCTTTATCCTCTTAATTGTTTAATTCTAATGTCGTCATTCGAACAACATAGTTGTTTCAGCTGTGGAAATCTTTTAGATGATCTACCTTGTCGATATTGTACGTGTAAGTGGTGTGGATATTATAATAGAGGGGTACCTTGTTTAGGATGTAATTCGGAAGCTAAAAATTCATTCACTTATGAACCAACTCCGTATTCTTACAATGATTCTCTAAATTTTTCCGACTACCCTCCACAACCCCAGTACGATACGTATTTTTGTGAGTTATGTGGGAACGATGCTTATTATGGTTACGATTGTCCACCTCAAGTTCCGTTTTTCTACGATTAGGACCCGTGTTTCAATCAAAACATTGATAATAATTTTCCACAAACTTCACCAAGTTTTCCACAATAATTTCCTTGTTGTGAAAACTGCGGGGGTCCTCGTGAGACTTTTCAGTGTCAACCGATGAATCAAAATTACTATGAACCTAACCCTTGCTATAATTCTAATTCTTTCGGTTTTGACCAATTCTAACCCCCGCAGTTTCCCGTCATTCATCAACCTCCTCAAGAAACGAACACGTAAATATTACAAGCTAGAGAAAACCTAATGGAAGCTATACAAGCCTTTTTAAAGAAGTATGATCATATACCTCCTAGAGAAAAGAGTATGGCTTTATTGCTAGCTGAGGAGAGATTTCTTAAAATTAAGCAAGCTTTGGAAGAAGAGCTGAATCAACCAGAGAATATATAAGAATTACTTCTTAAACTTATTAATGATTTGCAAATTCTTAATGGAATTCCACTAAAACTAGAAGAGCAGGCAACTAAAGTTAGTTCTCAATATTGGAAGCCTCTTATTTGCTTTGATGACGATGATGACTATGATTACGAGAAGAGTACTATTCCTTTGAATGAAATTGATTCTCAAATACCTCCGTCTATTGCAATTACACCTGTTTTACCGACTTTGGAACCCGAGGACTCTCTCAGTATGGGAGAGCGCATCCATAGCATATTTCTGAAAGAATCCGGGCATCGAATCATTAAAGTCTAGTGTTGAGGACCTTATCCCAATCCCAAGTGAGTCCGAGGATACATCCGGGAGTGTTAGTGAGTGCATTTTACCTTCGTGTGATGATTTCTCTCCCATTAATGCTTTTGAGGAAAAATCTGTAACTTTCTCAAACCCACTTTTCAATTCAAATGACGATTTTACTTCTAGTGATGACGAGTCACTATCCGATGAGGACGTTCCGGAAGACAATGTTAAAATTTACTCGAACCCTCTTTTCGAATTCGATGACGAGTACATTTCTAGTGACATAAATCCCCTTTTTGATGAGGTGTTAGAGGACATCGAGTGCAAGGATTCTTATGATTCCAACCTTGAATGAGTGCGACTTTCCTAGTCCACACATCTTTTGATTCTAATGTGGGATGGAGTGTTTCACTCCTAGTGATGTCGATTGAGCTTTTTAACTTCACCGTGATTTCATTACACAATGATAAGTGTTGTTTTCCCATCTCGAGGTGTCACTGATGAACGCCCTCTCGATGGAAAATGACGATTTATTTGATTTGGAATCTAAAAAGAATGATTGGAAGAAGATTTTGTACGACGATCCTATTGATGATTTGATTTTCGACCCGGGAGGGGATATTGATGAAATCGATGCTTTTCTTGATATTGATATTCGGACAAATATTAAGGACAGTTTCTATGACTCGGAGGGAGATGTACTCTATCTTGAGAGCTTGCTTAGTGATGATACGACCCCTAATTCCCCTCCCGAGGTGTTCCTCAATTGTGACCCGAGAAGTTTAAGAGATATTAATGATTTGAAGATTATGTATTGTCAAAGTTTTCGACCCCGAGATTCATAAGAAAATTATTTCTCCGACAAATGTGAGGTTTACCTTTGAGGATCGCCAGTATTTTTCCCTCACATTTTTTATCAGAATCTTTCTTCCTTATCTCACTTATTTTATGTATTCTTCTTTTCTTCTCTCCTCCGGGAGTGAAGACATCATTTTAGACCCTGATATCTCCGCTTTTAGTTTCTATTCCTTAGAGCCGGTGACATATGATAGCCCGATGAAGATTTTTTCATTCTTCTGTTTTGGCCCCACAGACAAAGGAATATGGGGAGAGTCAAGCTAGAGACTCGTACAAAAACAAGCGCTTCTCGGGAGGCAACCCGTGTTTCTATCTTCTTTTTCAATTTTCTAATAAGTGTGACATGAGGAGGCTCGCATCTTCCTTTCTCGTGTTTCGTGGTTTGTGTTTTATGTCCAGGATTGCCCGAATTATGAAGACTTTTGTGCTCGTGGTTTTGTCCATCGTTCACTCGATCTTCAATCCTTAGCATTCTTATACATGGGAATCACTTGGTAACACCAAGTTATGGGGTGCCACGTCAGCTTTTTCACATTCACATTCACATCCAAAAAAACCCAGGTAACCATAACTCAATAACACCACTTTTTGGGACCCACTATTTTTTTCTTTTTTCATCACTTTTAAAACTAAATAAATTTATTTTCATTCATTAAAAATTAAAATTACAATTCCTAAAAAAAATTACAACCGAAATTTAAAAAAATTACACAAACTTAAAAATTAAACATTCGAATTTTATTAAAAAAAATTACTCGTCGGAGTCGTCATCGGAGTTTGGCTAGAAAAGCCGGGGAATGCAGAATTCGAGGTAGAGTCGGAACCCATTATGCCGGAGTTAAGGAGGCTCCAAAACGAACCTTGATTGGGAAAGTCGGCCATTTTTTTTGAAGAATGAAGTTGAGTTGATGAAGATTGATGTGGTGGTTGATGATGAATATGTGATGAAATGAGATTATTTAGTGGGTAAAATAGTTTGAAAAAAAAAAAGTTTTCAACTAGACGTTAGCCACTTTTTTATAAAATTTGTTTTTTTTAAAAAAAAACTAGCCGTTACCGGCATTTTTTGAATAAATAAATAAGGCTATTATCAAGGGCGGGTGATATATATAATTATTTTTTTTAAAGTGAGCCTCAACGGAGGGCATTGGGGTGGTAACTCTCACCAACGCCGTCGAGGTTTTTTGCCGGACGGTACCATACCGGCAACGGTGTTAACGCCACCACCCACGGCGTTATGGTACCTGGAGCTCTTAGAATGCTTATATATGGGAATCTGATATCCTATATCTTATTGACTAACGTTTATCTATTAGCATAATTAATAAACGTCTTTAGATTAACGTAGAGACCCTTTAAACATTAAGGACAATGTTTGGTTCTAGTATGAGGGGGGGGATATCTATCGATTTGATCTTACTTGCATTTGCCTTGTCTTCACGTAACCCCGTTTTGCCACCAAAATACCAAAAATATGTGATTTCCTCCCTTATTCCCCCCCACCCACCCCCCCCCCCTTCCACTCCCCCCCTCCCTCTCACCCCCCCCCCCCCTTTCCCCCCCCCACTCCCACCCCATCCCTCCCCCCCCCCCCCCTTTTTTTCATGCCAAAAATTAAATTTTTAAAAATAAATAAGTGTTGTGGACACAAATTTTGACTTTCTGGATGGTGGAATAACAAGAATATATTTGGCCGTGTTCGAGCATGTTGCGCTCTAGCTTGCCCCTTAACTTACATAAATTTAAGCTTTTGCTAGTCTTTTATACAAGAAGCTTTGAAACGCGAATTCTAGCTTGAAAGAGCCAAGAGTTTGCAAGTTTCCATAATAGACTTTAAATATGCAAAGTTTGTTTTTATTAGACTAAGCATTCGCGGATCTTTTTATTAAAGATTTTAAATTTGCGAAGAACAAAAAATGATAGAGTTTTATATAAGTTAGATGCTAAGCGTGGAGTAGTTGGATCTCTTTAGAGCTCATAGAGGTTAATTGTGGCTTTTTGCTCCCACCAGCTTAATAAACGATATATAATTGTTGAATAAATAAAGTTACTTTGGTTTTTGCGATTCTTAGTTTAAATCACTTCATAGAGATTCCTTTTGGTGAAATTAAGGTACACATCGAGGTTTTGTCAGTGTTATGTGGAAATAGGCTACTGATTCTTGACGGCTTGCTACCGTTGTCTAGGTAGTTAAAAGACCACATGACTTGAAATTTGGCTATAATAATAATAATTATGTAATAAACCGAAGCCGAAATAAGACTTCTAGATCATGGTCGGTTTGCGCTCGATGCGACAGTCGTTTAAAGGGTGGAGGTAATAATAATAATAATAAGAACTGTGGGCTGATAAAAGTTTACTGTCTCTGGTCGGTTCGCTGCCGATGTGGCAGTCTTCAAAAGAAGGCCTATAGTAAGAAATATAAATCTGAGACTGATAAAAGTTTGCCGCATCTGGTCGGTTCTCTCCCGATGTTGCAGCCTTCAAAAAGGTCGAGGATCTCCTGGTCGAAATATGACTCCTGTAGCATGGTCGGCTCACATACCGATGTGGCAGTTGTTTAAAGAACCGGAAGGTTTAATAATGTTGCTATAATAAAAATAAAATAATAAAGCCAAATTTTGACTCCGGTGTTATCTAAATAAAGCCTCCATCTCTGGACTCGTAGTTGAGTTGTTTTGGATGAAATAAAAAGGATAACCCCTAAATCATGCGAAATTAGAACCTTAATGTGGACTTTATTCTCACCATATCGTCTCTTTAGGAAAGGATTTCAAACTAATTACGGTCTAAACCGGTTTTACTTTATATAAATATGGTCTTAATTTATTTGTCACCAATAATAAGAATAAAACCCTTAGAGGATTTAGGAATAAGGAAGCGGAAAGTAGCTATGCGTACACAGTTAGCATTTATGAATTGTGTTAGCATCTTAACTTGTATTTAACAATGATTTCGTTTTTAAGCTTAGTTTGGGACGGGTGAAAAAAATCGAGGACGATAAATTTATCCTTTTAGTGTTTCTTGTTCCGTGATCCGTAAAGTTTCATTTAAAAATAAATAATAAAATGACGATGAAAGATAATAATAAATGTTTGCATAAAAATGGTAAAACGGGGCATTTTAAACTAGTAATTTCTTAATCCCCTTAGATGAACACTTAGCTCCTTATCGAGGTAATTAGTCTAAGGGGGTTGAAATTTTTAGTTTTCTATGTGTGTATATGACATTGCATGAGGACACGACAATAGCTTAGTATGGGGATTTTTGATATGTGTTTAATCACATATCAACTTTCCTTATTAAAACGAGCCTAAATGATAAAAAATAAATAGAAAATACATTGTATTTGTATGTTTTGTCAATTATATTATGCAGGTAATGGATATTCAATAAAAGAACAAAAATAAAAAATGGACAAAACCGAGCACAAGATTGGAAGAGCGTAAGAAATCGAAGCCGAGGGCATATGCATCCTTAATGGGCCAACCCTTACCCATTTTATTGGGCCGGGTCAGCCCATTAATTCTTATAGTATACAAATCATTAGCCCCTAATCCATTTATAAACACAAAGTCCAAAATCTAAACCTGTCCAAACCCATTAACAAAAGCCCAATCCCATAACCCAGTCTAAAGTCAAAATGATAAAAAAG
>BQNB010049287.1:0-27762 GCA_026074375.1 Tanacetum coccineum
TCCCAATGTGCCATCCAACATCATTTAAAATTTATGAAATGTGATAACAAGAGGGTATATATTCCCGGGGATGTCAATAAATGTGTTTGGGATATCACTGAACTCTGATGTAACATCAACATCGTCAAGACCGTTCTCTGCTGATAAATTCCCATTACTTGAATTACTGTCAAATACATATTAATTCTTGAAGTTAGAAGATATATTCGTAGAAAAATAAGATAGAAATAAACAAGTATTTTCGCACCTTGTTAGGTGGGAAACATGTTGTTTAACAGCAAAACACAATTGTGGGCTGACTGTGACAAAAAGCTGGCGAAGAACCGTTGGTTTGTTATTTTCAGGATCATGAACAACCTCAGCCTCTCTGAGTTGGTTGTTTTCTGCTTCATAAATCCCTACAGAGTTGTTGGCAACATGCTGCTCGTTTTGGATCAACTTCCTAGTCAAAATGGTTGTTTTACCGGTACCTGATCGCCCAATTATAAATGAACTTTTGCTAAACAATATTACATCCATATGTTCATCTGTCACTTGCATGGGTAGATCGACTTGTCTACCAGACAGCAAAAGGCACATAACTTCATACGTTTGAGTTTTCAACATAATTTCTACCACCGCCAGGATTTACACTTGCTTCATTATGACTTCCATCACTGACTAAATGACGAAAGTGGGTCATTACTTGAGATGCCGACCAACACCTAGGAACTTCCAAATACCTGAATAACATAAAAACAAAACAGCAATATAAATAAATTGGAATAAGTATATATAAATCCTAATCACTACTTTAAAATTAGTAGACTTAAAAATGAGCATACCCCTCAAATTGATTTTCTGTGCAACGATTGATATACTCTTCCGTGTATGCATAAAAAATGTTCTCAAGTCGATTTGTCAATTTTGGAATCTCTTGAAAAGGTAATATATCCCAAACCTTCAAAACTTGTTCATAATGGATATCCTTGATGATTTCAAGTGTGCAAACAATATACAACCCTTCAACATTAAATTGTTTTAATCCTTTTGAGGAATTTTCTTGGCACAAGCCTAAGCTTCTCTTAGGCCTCCAGCCAGTAGAAAGTCTGAGTAAAAGATTTAAAACCAATTTCTTCAAGCGCTCACATGTAAGCATTCCAAATGATCTTCTAAAGTCATCACTGAAGAGAACCTGACAAGCATAAAGTCCAATATGTATGAAGAACATGTTACATAATAAAATATTTTGGTTAAAAGAAAGTAATATACTTAAATACCTTCCGTTTTGCATCTTTATAAAGTACACTATTCCAGTTAACTAGATCATCAAGTGATTCTTTCTCCTTTTCCACCTACAAATGATGCATCAAGTAATAAAAAAGATTCATGTAGAGTATATATAATCTAAAAAGTACACCAAGTCTGTTTTATATAGCAGTATTTAAACAACGTTCATGTCACTAAACTGGGAAAAATACAAGAAACAACCTAATGCACGTCAAGGTTGTGTGTCGCATGTACCCTAAATGCTTGACAATCCTCACATTGATGGTAATATGTCTATGAAAGTTTGCCCAGACCCCTCAACTACCTATGCACATAATCAACAGCCACAACACTAATCCTAAGTAAAAAAAGAAAATAGCCATCAAGAAAGTATCCAATAAACCACATACTCCATAAACGATTACTTTTAAACTGGTCAAGCTTTGACTTCAAAAGATTAAATAAACATTTAAAGGGTGTGTTTTATTGCTAACTTATTCTGCTTTATGCTTATTTAATCAAAACTGCTTATCTGCTTATAAAATAAGCAGTGCCCACAACCTAATATCTTAAAATATAATATGGGTTGATTTCTAGCACAAAACTATTTTTTATAAAAAACAAGGATTTAAACTTTACATATTAAGAACATTAACAATATTAAAACAAAACGAAAATAACCCCCAAGTTATTTTTGCGTATTTGTTCTTGTCATGTGATTGAAAACAACAAACAAGTGTAAAAAAAATATTTATACGCAAACTGAATCATGAAAGCAACCAATGATACAGAATATAAACTCAAATTATAACCCAATCTCACTCCTTGCTTTAATTAAACCCAAACCCATAGTGATTCAAGTGCAGCATACCAAACGCCCACTATAAACATTAAGAGGGTGTCTAGGATTGCTTATTATTTTGATACAACTCAAAAATACAGAGTTCATGAGTGTTTAGATTAGCTTATTTAACAAAAACAACTAAAATCAAATAAGCTCATAAGACCACACATAAGCTTAAACCGTGAAACAAACACCCCCTAAAAAATAAAAATAAGAAATCCAAACTTTATAATCATGGAGAAAAATGATTCAAACTCATTCTTTACAAACCAATAAAACGAGTAACGACACACAGTCTTAGACATAGTCTTCGCATCTCATAATAATAACACTGTGAATATAGTTGTTTAGTACTGATAGCAACAAACTTGGAATTTTAAAATATATCATGGGTTGATTTTAAGCACAAAACTGTATCAGTTTTTCTTATATATAAAATAAAAAATAAAAAAACCAAGGTTTTACACTTTGGGGGTGTTTGTTTCGGCTTATATAGCCAGCTTATGGCTTATTTGGTTTTGGACTTATGTTTCATAAGCTCACTTTTTGTGGCTTATTTTGAAACTTTTCGGCTTATATAAAAGTGGCTTATTTTGAAACTTTTCAGCTTATATAATGAACTTGAAAAGTTTCAAAATAAGCCACAAAAAGTGAGCTTAAGCTCAAAACCAAATAAGCGATAAGTCGGCTTATAGCCGAAACAAACACCCCCTTTACATAATATTAACCTAAACAACTCCAAAAATAAAATATATAATAAAATAAAATACCCACAAGTTATTTACTAAAACAATTCATACAAACAACAAACAGTAAAAAAAAGTTACAAAGAAAAAGACCTTGTAGATGTTGTCATGAATAGAGCATGAAAATATCAACTTGTTGAAATCCAGATTTTGTTCTTTAACACCTTCTTCACCCAAACACCTTCTTCCATGATATCATTCACCTAACAAAAATGCATCATAAAGTTAGTCTTTTTTTACATATTTTTACAGCAGTTTATAAACAAAAGTGTTTTTGTTTCTTACAGTTGGTCTTCAAGAATCAAAAACCCAATTTTGTTGTGTGTAACAATTTTGAGGGTTTTAAAATCTTAATGAGACAAGGGATGTGATGTGCATTTAATAAAGCAAACGTAGGTGATGATGTGTAATTTTTTATGAGTGTTGTACAAGTTCACAAAGCATGTCAGGTTTAATGAGACAGGGGAGTGTTGTGTATTTATTAAAGCAAAGGTGATGATGTGCAATTCTAAAAGCGTATTGTACAAGAGCTTAATGCATGTCAGGGTTTTAGTATTTCTTCATTTTGTCTTGTTGTGGGTTTCATCATCCTTTCATGTCTTGACACGTGTCTCTTTGCCTTTGTCTACACGTTTATGCGCCAAAGAAGATATACAGTAGTCATTTCATGTCCTTTGTATTTCTTTTTTTTCTTTTCTTTTTTACTATTTTGAATGTTTCTTTCTTTTAACTGTGTTGAATAGGGAGCAATAGCATATCAAAACCTTAAAATTATGTTATATATATATATATATATGTTAGAAGCCGTTTTTCTACTAGTTTTTTACATTGAGCCTCTCTTATCATTATGATTTTTTGCATTAAGCACGGTCGGCCCCCCTAAACTAAAAATCATGGCTCCGCCCCTAATGTCATGTATGTATAATGAATAGGAGTATTAGGACTATAAAGGCACGTTTGATACAGAGAATTTCAGAGATTAGAAATGAAGCAGATAATTGGATTTCTTAGAAATGAAATCCAGTGAGAAAGTTTATTGAATTCCACTGTTTGGTAGCGTTAGAGAATTAGCGTTCAGGAGAATAGAATTGAATAAAAAAATTAAGCAAATCTTTTTTTTATCCTTTTAAAAAAAGAATTTAAAATTAGATTAATATTATAATAAAACAAATACATGATAAGATAAGAAATATTATTATTATAATAATTGATTACTAATATTAATATTAATACTAATAATAAATAAATAAATAACAATAATAAAAAAAACTATAAAAAAAAAATTAAAAAAAAATAATAATAATATACATAACATAATAAATATTTAATAATGATTTTAACAATAATAAAATTTTTACTATAATAGTAATAAAACAGATAGTAATAATAATTAGTAATAATAAATGTAAAATATAATAAAATAATAATAAAAATAATAATAAATAATAATAATAATAATAAATATTAATAAATAAAGAAATTATAATAACAATAAATAATAATAATAAAATAAATAAATATTAATAATTATTATTATTATTTTAATATTTATAATAAAATAATAACAATAAATAGTAAATAAATAAAACATAAATAAATCTCTTATGTTTTGTGGCTCAAATGAATTCTCACAAGTAAGAAATGGTTTTCACATCAATTATGATGGAAATGGTTTCCATACCAATTACAAAGGACCCAACTCCTTAAAGAATTCAAATCTCTACCTTTTTTCTTTCTCCACCAACCAAACAATGGAAATGAAATCAATTCCATTTCTCTTTCTCTAATTCCCTTTACCAAACATACCCTAAGTACTCATTAAGTGTAATGGAAAAACTTGCACCATTTGAATATACACAACACAAGTATTATTCATCTAATTCCATCTCCTTTAAAGTTTATTTCTTGTTCTTATGTGGTTAACAATGTTTTAATCTCCTTAAAATGCTTAAAGTTTAAAAATGACCATTGTTATATTATAACATGTTATCAGCACGCGGCTCTTATCGAAGAGATTGTAAAAAGCCATATAAATATCTACTCTTGTTAAGGTAATTAGTAAAGGTATACTCTCACCTATAACTTATCACATACATTTGCTATCATAATGTATATTATAAGACTTTTTTGTTAGCGTGTATTTGTATCTATTATGTGTATCGGGCTCAAGCCCAAGTCTAGAATGTTCTCCACATGTATTATGGTTACCGAATATGTTATCTGATACAATATAATTTACTCATCTACATGGTATCAGGTCAAACTTGTTCATAACCCTAATACCTCCATGATTTCTGCAAAAAATCATACCAAAAACCCTAACATCCTTTTTCAGTCGTGATTTTCTTTAGGACGTGCTCTACTATGTTACGTTTAATGTTTGGAAGTGATTCTCTGATGTGACCGCACGGGGGATCTTTGCCAGTCACAACTCCATCTCCTATCCCTCCACGCTTTACTTGTTAGTCACATACGTGGCTCAATGTCTTGGAACTCAAGGGTGAAGTGTTGCGTTCGTCTTATTTTTCTAATTTTATTTTGTATAATAAAGATAAGCCTCTCGTTCTTTGTCATGCTTTTCAGATTGGTCAAACACGTGAGCTTCCGTTTGTTAGCTCCATTTACTGTGTTTAGTTTTTTGTTTTGACAATTATTCACTCCAGCACGGGGGATCTTTACCCAGTCACAACTCCATCTCCTATCCCTCACGCTTTCCTTGTTAGTCAACATACGTGGCATCAATGTCTTGGACACTCAAGGGGTGAAGTGTTGCGTCGTCTTGTTTCTTCTAATTTTATTTCGTAATTATGTTCGCACTCAATTTAAGTGTGAAATCAAGTCATTCCAATGTGATCATGGTGGTGATTTCGACAACCGTCGCCTACATACCTTTTTTGCCCAAAATGGAATTCAGTTTCGCTTTTCGTGTCCCCAAACCTCTCAACAGAATGGGAAGTCTGGATGAATGGTTCGTACAATTAATAACCTCATTTGCACCCTCTTTTTCCAAGCAAACCTTCCACCAACTTTTTGGGTCGAAGCTCTTAATATGGCCACACACTTACTAAATATCGTGCCTTCAACTGCTATTGCTAATGACATTCCCTACACCCGTTTATATGGCAAAGATCCTAACTATACCCTTTTACGCATTTTGGATGTTTATGTTACCCTCACCTTTATCCATCTCACAAACTTGAACCACGTGCAACACCTCTATTTTTAGGATATGCCTCTTCTCATTGAGGGTATCGTTGCCTTGACCTACATACGAACAAAATAATTATTTCACGTCATGTCACTTTTGATGAAACCCTATTTCCCTATGGCTCCACCATACCCAATCTACTTCTGTTTATACCTTTTTAGACTATACCTTTGATCTACACCCTACTGTTCTAAATCCTACCCTTACCACACCAACTAGTACACAAACTGATTCATTACCACACCAACAACATCCAACCGAACCCGCAGCCCAAAAGTCCCCTACCGCGGCCCAACCAACACATGCTTCCCCATCTTCGGCCCAACTCTATTCACCAGTTCAACAGTCATCCCCCGTGGCCCAACATACACCAGTTCAGCTTCATTCTCACCTACGATTGTCCCGCACCAAACCGTAACAGTTTTGGACCAACATGCACCCGCTATAGTCCAAAATCCCCCGGTTAACCCATATCCTTACTCGGTTCACCCCATGGTTACGCGTTTTCGTGTCGGGACTAACTGTGCCATTGGGTGTCTTAATTTACATGTGTCTTCGGTCTCTTCTTTACCAAAATCTTATCGTGGTGAGTTTAGTGATCTGAATTGGCAAAATACTATATGTGATGAATATAATGCACTTATTAAAAACAAAACTTGGACTTTGGTACCCCGACCTCCGAACACTAATATTGTTCGCTGTATGTGGCTCTTTCGCCACAAGTATTTGGATGATGGCTCTCTTAGTCGCTACAAGGCTCGTCTTGTGGCGAATGGTAGTACCTAGTTAGAGGGGATTGATGTTGATGAGACTTTTATCCATGTTGTTAAACCAAGTACTATTCGGACTGTTCTTAGTTTGGCAACTTCTCGACACTGGCCAGTTCATTAACTTGATGTCAAGTGATAAGTGTGAAAACACTTATCCGTTTTATATCAAAATAACCCTAAAAAGATGAAATAATGCAAATTATGCTTGTGTATTATGTATTTTGTCTTTTGTGATGTGTAGGTGCAGATATTTCAAATATCACATGAAGAAGGCCAAAATGGGACGAAAACGAACACGAGAATGGAAAGAGGACGAAAAAACCAAGGCCGAAGGCGTACCCTTACTCTACGGACCAACCCGGGCCCACTTAATGGGCCGGGTCAGCCCAAGTCCTAAATTAAATAAGCCTAAAAACCCAAAATCCTTGTAGTCCAAAATTAAACCATAAGAAATCCCATATTACTTCATAATGGCCAAAAGTTAAAACAAAGGCCCAATTCTATGGTTCGTTTCCCTTTTAACCCAAGTCAAGCAAATAAGAAACGGGTCAACAGGTCAAAAAGGGTCAAACATATAACACCTGCCATAAAACACTATTCAGCCTCCTTCCCCAACTTTACCCTGCACCCATTTACCCTCTTTAAATGAAAGTTAACCCTTCTAGAAGAACGATGCCGCATACAATGACGCCTTTGGGAGCCACGCTGGCAATCCCAAGGCCAATCATTGGCTAATCATGCGTGGAGGGTATTCAACGGTCAAGATGAAAGCGGTTATGAGTGGATGGTTGTGATTAAAGAAGAGAGGAGCGTCTATCAGCCTAGAAGCTTCATTCCTCGCCTATAAAAGGAGCCTCTCACACACATTTGAAGTAATTTAGGGTAGCAAGTAGTGTAGAATTAGTTTTTAGCTTATTAATCGTTTTAGCTTATTGTATTTCAAATTAATGTAACTTTCTTTTCATAATCTTGTATTTAGTTTAAATCATTAATAAAAGTTTAGTTTTCATATTGTTCCATTGTCAATTCATGTTTTTACTTTAATGAACTATGTTTTGATTAAAGCTCTTTTATACTCAAATAAGCTCAATAATTTGTCATTATAACTAATAAGCTAGCTAATTACTCAGTTAAGCTCTCAAAGCTTAACTGAGCTTTTTGTTACTCAAAATCCACTCCCAAATTAAACCTTAGCTTATTTTGGAAGGGAAGTCAAACTTGGAAGGGCTTCCAAGACCTCACTAGCTTATCCTAGATAAGCTGGAGCTTTGTAGAGTAGCTTCTCGAGCAATTAATAAGCCTTGTTTATGCAAAGGCTTTTGTAAGTCCTCATTTTACATTTTATAGCTTAAATTTGCAATTCAGCTTATTACTGCTTATTGTCTGTTTATTATTGTTGTTATTAGCTTAAGTCTGCTTATTATTATTGTTAGATGCTTATTTAGTTTAATTGTTAGCTTAAAACTTAGTTTGCAAACTTTTGTTATAAATTAGTTAAAAAATCCAAAAATATTAGCATTAGTTATAGGCTTATTGTTCTTGCTTAGTTGATTGTTGAAATCTGTTTATTAGGATTGATAAAAGCTAAACAACATCTGGTATTTGAAGTTTGAACTTTATTTCTAAGTTTTATAAGCTTAAAATGGATTTAAGCAATTTAAAGGGGTGTTTGGCTCAAGGCAGTACTAACTTGAGTTAGTACTGTCAAGAGCCATTTGGTTCTTTGGATTGAATTTAAATATCATCATTAGGTTTATAAGGCAAGGTTTTAAGGTTCTTTGTAGGTTAAAGCAAGTTGTAATCAAGTTTATGTGTTGCTAGTTTGAATCTGAGTTCATAAAGCTCAGATTCATAAGCTCTTATGCTTTGATCAGTTCTAGTTGCTATTGTTAATCAATTTGTTCATGTTTTGGTGTTTAAATGATGTTAAATTCAAGTCCTTAGGTCTGCATATTCTGGTTTTGAATTTTGGCTAAAAATTTGTTAACTGCATCAGCAAGCAAAACAGCTTTAAGGCCTTTTTCAATCTTAAAATTAAGCTATTAAAAGTTAAATTTAGGTTTAGAAACTTGTTGCATAATTAGTTCTTAGGCTAATCTAGATAAGCTAGGGCTCATTTTGGTTTTTAAAGCTTATTTAGTCATCTGTTTTTAGGGCTGCAAATCATAATTTGTCTTTTGAAAGTAATTTGGAAAAACCAAAAATAGAGTTTCCTGTCTGAACAACCAACCTTTTTAAGTAACATTTTCTTAGCTTAAATAAGTTTCAAATTGATTTTTAAAAGCTGTTTTAGATAGTGAACAGGACAAGCTTTTAAGTAGTACAAGTCATTTTACATAAGGTTCTTTTAGTTACTTAAAAAAAAGTTCAACAAAGGTCTTATAGGATATTTGGTTAGCTGTTGTTACCCAACGCTGCGTATTTCTTTCTTTACGTTTGGCTTATTAGATTATCGCTTAATTCTTGCTCAGACTTGTTTATTAGGCTTGTTTTAAGTGGTTTGTAGTTTAATTAGCTCAGGCTATAGCTGTATTCTAGCTTATTAGTTCTTAAATTTTAGTTCAAAAGCTAAAAAGTATTAAGTCACATCTGTCACTCTTAAGAGCTTATTTTCTAGCTTAATATTCAGTTTCACAAAAAGTTGTTTTTATAAAAGCTGTTCATATTAAGCTGTTTTACAAGTTTGTTTAAAAAGTTTTGCAAAAATAAAAAAAGGGGAATTAGGAAGTCTTGGGTTGAGCAAGGCTCGAACCCAAGATCTGCTACCCCAAATCAACCCTTTTATACAACACCTAAACAACTGCGCCTGGGACTTTTAAGTACAAAGGTGCAAACACAATTTAACCTTAAAACATCTTTTAAGCTGTTTATATAATAGCACTTCGAGTGCTTATTTTAGTTTTTCTGGTTTATTCAAATAAGCTATTTCTTAGTTTTTATTTTTCCTGCATTTTTCACATCATTAGCTACTTTTAGGATTTTTCTTAGATTTTTAGTTTAAAGTTTAGTAATTTTCGTGCATTTATTTATATTAAAAACTTTTAAAAAATCATAAAAAAATAAATCGTAATCAAAAAAATAAATTTCTTTTTCTAAAATGTTTCTTTTAGTATTTAGAAGGTTTAGGAATAAAATTTACGTTCGTAGGGCTTAATTTTGATATACTTGCTTATTTGTCGTGTTTTCTTTAATTTCCGTTAACAGTTTAATTGCTTAATTGCTTAGTCGTTTACTTTCTTTGCATGCTTTACGTGTTTTTATGCGTAGAATTAAGAAAACAAATCAAATCTTTAAATTATTCACTTACGCGATCACAAACTAAACCGATTGTCTATTCACACTTCGTCGAGGGAAAACGACCCGGGAGATTTTAGGGATTGCTTTGGTCAAAAGCAATCTTCTAAAATCTTTTGGAATACGTATACTACTATACTATAATTATATTTGCCTCTTAATTACACATACTTGTTTGTGTGTGTAGTTTGGACCGGATCAAATTTTTGGCGCCACTGCCGGGGAAGTGTGTAGCGATTTTCGTGTTTCCGTTTGAAGATTAGTATTTGAAGACCCTTCCCCGTGAAGTTATAATTCCAGTTTGTGAATATTTTTCCTATAAAAAATACAAAAATATTTTTATTTTCTCAAATTTTTGTGAATATATATCAAGTAATCAAAAATACCAAAAAAATCGAAAAACAACAAAAATAACCGTCTTGTGTCACTTACAAAAAGGCGCACCTCTTTTGTGAAATAAACTATAAGGTGGGTATAAGGAGGGTTGTTCCAAGGAACTACGACCCGAAGGGACAAACGTTTTTAAGGCGATTCGCTCCCACTACGTCCCCCGCTTGCTTGTAAGTTTCACTTAAGGGAGTTACCCTAAGTTTGTTGATTATTCGGTGAAATAAAAATATTTTGTGTATATATTTTATCCTCGTTTGTTTTAACGGATTTATTTGTGTAGTGCATGCGCACTCGAAATTCCTATTATCCAAATAATTCACCCGTAACCATTCTGAGACGTCGAAATAGACGACGTGCTCCAAACGTAGTCGAACCCGAGCTTCGTAGTATCGTTAAAGTTGCACCAATGGCGAAAAATCGAACAATGGAAGAGCTACTCCGAGCACCCACGGAAGGGTATGGAGAAGCTATTGTCATACCGGAAATTAATGCAGACCATTTTGAAATTAAGGTGAATTTGCTACAATTGGTTCAAGCTAACCCATTTCATGGTTTTGAGAGGGAAAATCCCCATACTCATATTAACAATTTCAAAAGGATGACCTCGACTTTGAAATTTAGGGATGTGCCGAATGATGTGATTAAACTCATGATGTTTCCATATTCACTTGAGGGGGCCGCTAGAGTTTAGTACGATACGAGAAGGAACCTCCTAATTCGATCTTGACTTGGGATGATCTCGTAAACAAGTTCGTGAATCAATTTTTCCCTCCCTCAAAGACCACTCACTTAAAAAATGAATCTCTTCATTTTTTACCCAAAAATTGATGAGAATTTAGTTGAAGCATGGGAAACGATTAAGGAAATGCTTAGAGCCATGTCCCCACCACGGATTTTACGAAGTTAACAAAATTTGATACTTTCTATAATGGTTTAATTGAGATTGATCAAGACTCCTTATATGCCGCGGAGGGTAGAAATTCTTTTAAGTTAAAACTATAGACGACGGCTTGGAACATAATTGAGAATAAGTCAATCAAAGTTCGTTTTATACACGGAAGCAAATCGAATGTTTCTAGCGTTGAATACCGACTTTCTAAGTGGAATGTTCTAGTAAGCGGATGATAGAATTTGATAAAGCTTGCGGACCAAATTTAGCAACTTCAGATAAGATGTCTAGTCAAGAAAGTTGTCACTCCCACTACGGTTAAAGAGGTTGAGGAATCTTGTGTGATTTGTGGTGGTGCCCATGCTTATTATGATTGTATTGCTACTGATAGCAATCAATCTAGTGTTTGTGCGGCAACGAGTACTTACAATCAAGTTGCCCCTCCAAACCATGCTAACAACCAAATGGCACCACCCGGTTTTGCTCTGTTGCAAAATAATCAAATTAGGTTTAATCAAAATCAAGGGAACAATTTTAATCGGGGAAATAATTTTCATGGTAATCAAGGTTTTCAAGCTCTAATTAATCATGCTCCAAATTTTCAAAATCAAATATTTCAAAACCAACCTTTTCAAGCTCCAATTAATCATGCTCCAAAATTTTAAAATCACGGATTTCAAAACCAACCTTTCCAAGCTCCTAATAATCAAGTTCAACAAGGGATTTCAAATGAGTTTTCAAGTTACATGAAATCTAATGAGTCAATGATGAGAAATATGCAAACTCAAATTAATGTTTTGAGGGGTGATTTTAATAAGCAAGAGGAAAGTCTTAGGAGGAATCTAAATAATGATATGAGGAGTATATTAGGTAGTTTCTTCCAAAACCAAGCCTCAACTTCGGGTACTCTTCCGAGTAATACTATTCCTAACCCGAAGGGTGAGATGAAAGCAATCACTACTCGAAGTGGTGTTGCTTATGAGGGACCCTCGATTCCTACTAATCCTTCTCCAAAAAGGTAGTGGAACGAGAAACCGAGGAGACAACGGATTAGGAGCCAACTAATTTCAAGGAAATAGTACCGCTCACATCCAACCTCCGGTTATTCCCATTCCTATTCTGGAACCCGATGTTCCAAAGACTTTACCTAAGCCTAATATTCCATATCCTTCTAGACTTAATGATCAAAAGCTCCGTGAAAAAGCTACGAATCAAATGGAGAAGTTCTTTCAAATCTTTCAAGATTTGCACTTCAACATTAGCTTCGCGGATGCTCTTCTTTTGATGCCAAAATTTGCCTCTATAATTAAAAGTTTGCTTACAAATAAGGACAAGTGTTTTGAATTAGCCTAAGATACCATTGAATGAGAATTGTTCAGCGATGCTTCCTTAAAAGCTTCCCGAACAGCTTTGGAGATCCGGAAAGTTTTCTAATATACATGTGAATTCCCGGGGGGAATGGATGTATGTCTACGCCTTTAGCCGATCTTGGCGCTAGAATAAATCTTATGCCTCTTTCCATATGGAAGAACCTTTCCCTACCCGAACTTACCCCCACTTTGATGACTCTCGAGCTAGCGGATCGATCCATTACTCGTCCTAAAGGAGTCGCCGAAGACGTCTTTGTCAAAGTGAGGAAGTTTCACTTTCCTACCAACTTTGTTGTTGTTGATTTTGATGCCGATCCTTGGGTTCCCCTCATTCTAGGGAGATCCTTCTTGAGGACCAGCCGTGCCTTAATTGATGTTTATGGAGAAGAAATAACCCTTCGGGTTAATGATGAAGCCGTAACTTTTAATCTCAATCAAACTACGAGATACTCCTCTACATATGATGATATGTCGGTAAACCGAATTGACATCATTGACGTTGCTTGTGAGGAGTATGCTCAAGAAGTGCTTGGTTTTTCTAATAATTCTACGGGTGGCAATCTCACCCCGACTTCTGAGCCTATTATTTCTGACTCTTCTCTTTCCCTCACTCCATTCAAGGGAAGTGACTTCATTTTGGAAGAGATCGGGGCTTATCTCAAAGATGATTCAATTTCACCGGAAATTGATCATGCCGATTTTGATCCGGAGGGAGATATTTGCTTAATTGAAAAATTGTTAAATAATGACCCGTTTCAACTCCCTCCGATGGACCTAAAGCAAGCAGAAGTAACTAAGGTAAAATCTTCAAGTGAAGAGCCTCCAGAATTAGAATTATAAGATTTACCATCTCATTTGGAATATGCTTACTTAGAGGGAACTGATAAGTTACCCGTGATTATTGCAAAAAGTTTAAAAGATGATGAAAAAGAAGCCCTCTTAAAGGTTGCTTCAATTCACATAAAACAGGCCATTGCTTGGAAAATCACCGACATCAAGGTTATTGACCCTCGGTTTTGCACTCACAAAATCTTAATGGAGGAAGATTATAAACCCGTGGTACAAAAGTCAAAGATGAGTTAACCCAAAAATTCATGAGGTAATCAAAAAGGAAGTTATCTAAACCCCCCCCCCCCCCCCCCCCCCCCCCCCTAATCCTTATGCGGAAATGATTTACGATCTATGATAGTCCGTGCGGTAAGCCCATTCATTGTTGTACCCAAGAAGGTGTTATAACCATAGTTTGCTATAAGATAATGAATTGATTCCAACACGATTAGTTACCGGGTGGAGAGTTTGTATTGACTATAGGAAATTAAATGAAGCTACTCGTAAAGATCATTTTTCGTTGCCATTTATGGACCAAATGTTAGAAAGATTAGCCGGAAATGAGTTTTATTGTTTTCTAGATGGATTTTCAGGATATTTTCAAATCCTAATAGATCCACAAGACCAAGAGAAAACCACTTTCACATGCCCTTATGGAACTTTCGCTTACCGTCGCATGCCCTTTGGCTTGTGTAATGCTCCCGGTACTTTCCAAAGGTGTATGATGGCCATATTCCATGATATGATCGAAAAGACTATGGAAGTTTTCATGGATGATTTCTCGGTATTTGGGGATAGTTTTGCTTCTTGCCTCTCCAATTTAGACAAAATGCTAAAAAGGTGTGAAGACACGAATTTAGTTCTAAATTGGGAGAAGTGCCATTTTATGTGTAAAGAAGGAATTGTGTTAGGTCATAAAATTTCAAAGTCCGGGATTGAGGTCGATCGAGCTAAAGTTGATGTTATCGCTAAGCTACCTCATCCGACCACCGTAAAAGGTGTTAGGAGTTTCTTAGGTCATGCCGGTTTTTACCGATGATTTATTCAAGACTTTTCTAAGATTGCTAGACCTATGACTCACCTTCTTGAGAAAGATGCACCGTTTGTGTTTTCTCAAGATTGTATTGATGCTTTTGAGACTCTTAAAAAGAAGCTTACCGAAGCTCCGATCTTAGTTGTCCCCGATTGGAACCTACCTTTCGAACTTATGTGTGATGCTAGTGATTTTGCGATTGGTGCGGTTTTGGGACAACGTAAGACGAAGCATTTTCAGCCTATACATTATGCTAGTAAGACAATGACCGAAGCTCAAATTCATTACACTACGACGGAAAAAGAAATTTGCATTGCGTGTTTGTGCTGTTTTGAAAAATTTTCTTGGCCATTATCTTGTCTTATCCAAAAGTATAGTGTATACGGATCACTCGGCTCTTAAATACCTTCTTAGTAAACAAGATGCTAAGCTGAGATTTCTCCGGTGGGTTCTCCTCCTACAAGAATTTGATATCATCATCCGTGATAAAAATGGAACGTAGAATCTCACGGCCGATCATTTATCTAAACTTGAGAATCCTCATAAGGATGTGTTAGAAAAAAAATACATAAATGAAAATTTTCCTTTAGAAACTCTTGGAGTTCTATCTAGTGGAAGTACCCCATGGTTTGCCGACATTGCAAATTTCCATGCGGGGAATTTTATCGTGAAAGGGATGTCGTCCCAACAAAAGAAGAAATTCTTTAAGGACGTTAAACATTACTTTTGGGACGATCCCTACTTATTTTAGATTTGTGCGGATCAAATCATTCGACGGTGTGTGCATGGCCAAGAAGCTATTGATATCCTCAAAGCTTGTCATGGGGACCTATCGGGGGCCATCATGGTGCCAATTTCACCGCTAAGAAAGTATTTGATGCCGGTTTCTTTTGGCCAACCATATATCGAGATGCCCATGCTATGATCAAATCTTGTGATACGTGTCAACGTCAAGCAAAATTTCATTAAGAAATGAAATGGGCCCTCAAACACGCTTATTCAAGTTGTGTAATCTTTGATGTATGGGGTATCAATTTTATGGGTCCATTCCCGTCTTCACGAGGGAATAAGTACATTCTCGTAGCCGTTGATTATTTATCAAAGTGGGTAGAAGCAAAGGCGCTCCCCACTAACGATGCTCGAGTTGTAGTAAAATTCTTGAAATCTCTTTTCGCCCAATTTGGAACTCCTAGAGCTATTATAAGCGATCGTGGGACCTATTTTTGTAATGATAAATTTGCTAAAGTAATGTATAAGTATGGGGTCATTCATCTTCTTGCTACCGCTTATCATCCACAAATGAGTGGACAAGTGGAGGTTTTAAACCGTGGCTTGAAACGTATTCTTGAGAGGACTGTTGGTGAAAACCGTGCCTCATGGTCCGATAAGTTAGATGATGTTTTATGGGCATTCCGGTTACTTGATTTTCAAGACACCATTGGTTGTACTCATTACAAGCTCGTGTACGGAAAGTCTTGTCATCTACCTATTGAGTTAGAGCATAAGGCATATTGGGCCTTAAAACATGCTAATTTTGATCTTAAAACCGCGGGTGATCACCGAAAACTTCAACTTAATGAACTTAATGAGCTTCGTGATCAAGCATACAAGAATTCTTTAATATATAAAGAGAGGACAAAGAAGCTTCACGACTCTAAGATCAAAAACCGCATTTTCAATGTTGGTGATCGAGTTTTACTCTTCAATTCTCGTCTAAAGATATTTTTGGGAAAGCTTAAAAACCCGTTAGTTAGGGACCTTTCACCATCACCTAAGTTTTTCCATATGGAACCATCGAGTTATCTCAACCGATGGTCCAAACTTTAAGGTGAATGGTCATCGTGTGAAGCATTACTTTGGAGGAGAATACCATCGAAGGTTGTCCCGGATCTCCAAACCATCCCCATGGACAACTAAATGCGGGGATCGAGTCAAGCTACGTGACTCGGTTACAAAAAACAAAGCGCTTCGTGGGAGGCACCCCATGCTTATCCTTTTTCTTTCTTATTTTTAATGTGATGTGAGGAGGCTTGTACTCTTCCGATTCTTGTTGTTTGTTTGCTTGTGATTGTTTTTGTAGGATTAACCCAAATTTTTGGAAGGCTCTCGTGTTTCGATGTTTTATCCGATCACTCGAGCTTCCTAAGCTTTTGATGCCATTAGTTTGGGGAAATCCGATATCCTATATTATTATCGACTAACATCTATCTTTTAGCATACTTAATAAACGATTAGATTTTTTGTTGATACTTTCTCCATGCTCGGATTATGCATTCGACTCTTTGAATTCTAGTTTGGGTTTTGAACCTTAGACTAGGAAACATTGAGGACAATGTATAGTTTTGGTATGGGGTGGTATATCTTCGATATGATCTTACCTACTTTTGCTCGTTGTTCTCACGTACCCCGTTTTCCTGCAAAAATTTTAAAAAATTTTATATATGTAAAAATTTAAAAGTTTACTTTAGAAAAAATGTTTTGACACGAATGTAGGCTTTCCATTGGTGAGAACATAAATAAATTTTGACCCGGCCGATTTTATATCTTAACTTTCTCCTTAACTTTAAATAGATTGAAATTTGCTAATCTTTTATACAAGGAGCTATAAAAAGCAAGTCTAGCTTGAAAAAGTCAAGATTTTGCAAGTTCCCATAATTGATTTTAAATATGCAAAGATCGATTTATTTGGCTAAGTATTCACTAGTTTCTTTATTAGAAATTTTAAATTGTGAAGAACAAGAGATGATAGAGTAGAATATAAGTTTAGATGCTAAACGTGGAATAGTTGGATGAATAGTTGGATTTCTTTAAGGCTCATAAGTGTTAATTGTGGCTTTTTCTCCCATTAGCTTGTTTCACCTTTATATATAATTGTTTAATAAATAGAGTTGTGCGGTTTTTTGGTTAATAATTAGTTCATAGCGGTTTTCTTTAGTTCCTTTGTGATTAAGATAAGTATACATCAGGAATACTTAATTTGGCATACTATATGTATCACATTAATAAATATTTTGCTTATCCCTTAAAGAGCCTTAGGGTATATGGGGTAAGTAAAATTAATAAGTGAAATTATAGCCTTATTCATTCCTTAAAGAGCCTAAGGGTATATGGGATGGATATTGTTGCTTAATTTTTGTCTTGTTTCTACCTTAAAGAACCTTAGGGTATATGGTGCAAATGAGACTGTTCCATTTATATCTTAAAGAGCCTTAGGGTATATGACATGAATGGAACCTAAGTAGCCTAATAAAAGCCAAATTTTGGTTGCCTCGATGTGGACTTAATTTTGATGACATTTGATCTTTTGAAAAGGGCTAGGAACTAATTATTGCGTTTTAACCGTTCTGCTTTATTTTTGGAATTAATAAGTATCGAAATAAAGTCTTAAAGAGCCTTCGGGTATATGACTTAAATAAAATCTTGAGATACAAAATTAGGAATAAGGGAGGAGAAGTAATACACAATTAGCTTTTATGAGTAGTGTTAGCATCATAACTTGTATTTTACAATGATCTTGTTTTTAAGCCTGACGTGGAGAAGTGAAAGTTGGGGACGATAAATTTATCCATTTGGACACTTTTTGTGCTTTTTGTTCTGTGATCCTAAAAGTTATCATCAAGAATGCCTTCTTACATGGTGACTTAACCGAGACAATTTATATGCATCAGCCTATGGGGTTTTAGGATTCTTAGCACCCTGATTATGTGTGTTTATTACAGCGGTCTCTTTATGAACTTAAGCAGGCCCCTCAAGCTTGGTTTCAGCGCTTTGCATCTTAAATTACTCGTGTTGGGTTTCAGCATAGCGTTGGGACTCCTCTTTATTTATATACCGACAGGGTACAGATACTGCTTATTTAATATTGTATGTTGATGATATTGTTCTCACAGCTTCTTGTGAGACCTTGTTACGACAGATTATTGCTTCCTTATATCAGGAGTTCTCTATGATAGATTTAGGTTCGCTTAATTATTTTTTTGGGTATCTTTGTTTCACAGGATTCTTCAAGGATGTTTTTATCTCAGAAGAAATATGCTGTTGAGATTCTTGAGAGGGCACATATGGTTACTTGTAATCCTAGTCGGACTCCTATTGATACTGAGTCTAAACTAGGAGCTGACAGTGATCCGGTTTTTGATCCGACTCTATATCGGAGTCTTGCGAGTTCTCTTCAGTATTTTACGTTTACTCGCCCTGATATTTCTTATGCGGTACATCAGGTTTGTCTTTATATGCATGATCCTAGGGAGCCTCATTTCTCTGCTCTTAAAAGGATCTTGAGGTACGTTCAGGGTACTCTGGATTATGGCTTGCAGTTATTTTCATCATCTACTACAAATTTGGTTGCATATTCTGATGTGGATTGAGCTTGTTGCCCCACTACACGAAGATCGACTTCAGTTTACTGTGTTTTTCTTAGCAATAACTTACTCTCTTGGTCCTATAAGCTTCAACTGATACTTTCTCGTTCTAGTGCTGAGGCAGAGTATCACGATGTTGCCAATGCTGTTGCTGAGACCTGTTAGTTGCGTAATTTACTGCGTGAGTTGCATACCCCTTTATCTTCTGCTACGCTTGTCTACTGTGATAATGTTAGTACAGTTTATTTGTCCTGCAATCCTGTTCAACATCAGCGTACGAAGCACATTGATATTGACATCCATTTTGTTCGTGATTTAGTTGTTGCGGGCAGGTCCGTGTTCTACATGTTCCTTTGCGTTATTAGTTTGCAAATATTTTCATCAAAGGCTTGCCTTCAGCATTGTTTGAAGAGTTTAGATCCAGTTTGAGCGTTTGTAGTCCTCCCGCTCCAACTGCGGGGGAGTGTTAGCATGTACTTGTATCTAATATGTGTAACGGTCTCAAGCCCAAGTCTATAATGTTCTCCATATGTTTATATATAGTATCGAATATTGTTAATGTGATACACAGATAATTTACCCATCTACATTTTTTAAATAAAACATTTAAGAGACAATGTATATAAATTCCTACCTAAAATCGTACACTGAAATCATAGAATGAAAACAAGAGGAAATCATTTCCATGATGCACGTATAGCCTCTGCTCATTTTCGTATCTAAAGTATAACTTTATTTATCCATGTTTTATATATTAACATAAGTTAAGGATTGAATTTCACCTGCTTAGAAAAATCAGTTTTAGTAATTATCATGTATTTGGTCAAGCACTAGAAACTATCTATATAACCTGCTTATGTTTACACTTTATATATATATAAGTTAATCAATTTATTTTTTCTTTTCGTCTTAATTTTTTTATAAACTATTATTTGAAATATATATTTACAATGGCTATTTAACGGTTATAATAACAACTGACGACGTTACAACGACTATAATTCTTTTCTATAAATTGACAACTCATTTATACATTTTTCAAAACTCAACAGCTTAGGAAATTATACATCACCGGAGCTTTAAAGATTTTCAAAGATGATTCACCCACTTCTCATTGTCGTCGCCATTATGCTATCCCACCTAATGAATTTGAACTTTTCTTAGTAATGTATCTGTTTGTAGCTCTCCCACTTTATTATATTGCATTACTTATTGATATATATATATATATATATATATATATATATATATATATATATATATATATATATATATATATACTAGTTACATAACCCGCCTGACGGGCGGGTTCGTTTCTCATTCACAATCAGATCACTACCGCTGCAAAAACCTCGAATATAACCTAACTCTAAGCCGAGTACACAATCATTCTTCTATGAAACCGAAGCATGGATAGTAAAACCTATATATAATAATTCAAACTAATTCAAAATCACACGATTTCAATCACCTAAAAAAAACCTCAAACTCTAAGCCGATTAGACAATCATTCTTCTTCGAAACCAAACATCGACAATAAAACCTAAATCTAAGAATTCAAACTAATTAAAAATCACATCATTGCAATCACCTACAAAAACCTCAAATAAAACCTAAAACTAATCACAATGAAACCTAAATCTACTCGTATTGAATCCTTGTATACGTAACATCAAAATCATATTATTCCATTCATCTGCAAAAACCTCAAATAAAACCTAAACCTAATCACAATGAAACCTAAAACCAAACCTCAATTAAAACCTAACCTAATCACAATAAAACCTAAAACCTAAATCTACACGTATAGTCATATATAATGTAATATTCTATATAAAATATTAGAGTTCGTTAAAAAGGATAATTTAATGTAATTAAATTGTCGATACACAAACTAAAAGAGCTCAAAAAGTTACACGTTTAAAGTAAACTTAGTTTGAATGTTTGACATCTAAAGTACTTGTTAGTCTTGAAACTACATCTGATGTACAACTTGATCAACAAAACACTTTATGCGAATATGTGGACTGATTTGAAGAAGGCCAATAGAGTAATACTCACACCATCTTAAACCAATGACAATTAAATAGATCGAAAAGTTAGTATACATAAATAACGATCCATTATAACCGGTCAAACAAACCAAAACAATTAAGCTTGAAGAAAAGTCAAATCTAATTTTCAATCAAACTGCGAAGCAAAGACTATTTACACCATTTCCAATCATTAATTGACCAGACAATGCCAAAAAAACCCAATATCAAATTGCTAATTATAAATCAAAGGTCCTTAAAGTAATAAATGACATACACATTGTAGAATATCTTAACACATATAGATGATGGATTCGTTTAGGGTTTTTAGAGAGAGAAAGAGGTGGTTGGATGAACACTTAGAGAGAGGAAGTAAAAGGAAAATATTAGATTGCAAAATAAGAAAATAAACAACCAACACCCTCTCCATATGTAGAGAGGGTATAAATACTCCTAGCTATGGCCGGCCATGAGCTAAGCCATGGGCTTTCCATGAGCCTTTGGCCCGGTTAGCTTACTAACATTCATTTGATTAATCTACGAGCTACGACTAACTATATTGGAAGTGACCGATAGTTTTCGTATTCCTAACAATCTCCCCCTAAAGGAGGTCACTCCAATTTACAAAAACTTAAACATAGCATATTATGCTTTGACTTTCGTCTTGAGCTCATAGTCTTTAACTTCAATCATTAACTTGTGATATGTCCTAGTGATCTTTAACTTTAGGCTTTGACTTGTATCTTTGACTTGACATGAATGTGATCTTGAACTTCTTGAGATCATCAACCAAGCATAATCTCTTTACATCGTCTAGTAATCTTACCATCTTGTGAACTTGTGACTTTGGATCGACATGCTCATACTTTTCTTGATATGATAACTTGAAAGCTTTAATGGTGCATCTTTCTTGAAGTTCTTTAACTTTAACACTTCGTCGCTTCAAGAAGGATGTATGGTATCAGAGTAGCAGAAGTCTTGAAACATGTACTTGAGCTTTCATAATATTTTTATAAATGTCGGTCGAGTATTTGCATGTGGCAATGAATCTGTGAGTCAGCTGGAACCAGGTACCTCCATGTCCATCTTTATGTGAATCTGCAATAAAACAGTTAGCAATAAATCTGGGGGACGAATATGGCTTTGTATATATCTCCGTTTTTTTGTTGGATTATCATTCGAAATCCGTGAGTATCGACCTAAGATCAGGTAATTCAATTTAAGAAGAAACTCCTTGACAAAAAATCCAGATTCCGAAGCTGTAGTATTGAATATTTCTAACACATAAGTATTAGATTCATCATACTCAGCTTGTTCTCATTACCAGAGCGTCTCAAAGCAGACAACACGATATGAGTGAACCAGTGAGTTACTATCTCACTAATTAAATACAAATTGATTTGAAAATCAATCGACGTGTCACTTGCTAAAGTGGTTTTGTGACACATCGAGAGTTTTAGCATTTCAAAATTCATCAATCGTCGATTCATAACCTGGAACAAGTTGATGTCATTAGAATCGCAACCATTGTTTGATTTTCTAGTTTCACAATTGATACATAAGAAATCGCACAAGGTCACCTACAATAACTTTTTTGATATTAAGTTCTAGCAGATTTCCATCTGTCATTGTGAGTACTTTTAAGTATTCACGTCCGATCTTCATGGCAAGAACACAAGGATAATATATGACCTCTAATGAATATTTACAAAGTTTTTTTTAAACAGTGTGTGAAAAAACTAGTTTATAATGGATAAGTGTTCTAGAGAGATTTATGGATGATCTCTTGGCTCTAGACTTAATAGTGCACATTTGGTTTTAGTGATCGAAGGCTGGAGCAGACTGCCACCTTTTCAATATCAACTAACTCGGAGTGAGAAAGTTAATAGAAATGCGTGTAATCTCTGTGAGAAATGAAACAAGAGTCTGTTGAGAGACCTTGAGTGGCTAGGTAGGGTTGTGCATAGCGTTATTGGGTCCATGACTATCTTCAATACCAGACAGCAGCTTAGTGTTTTTGATAGCATATGTATTGACTCGGTTTCTGCCTAAGTGTATGGAGGGTTTCTTTCTTTTAACCCTTTATCCTTACAATTCTTTTTCATTCTTCAACCCCTTCAGTGCTTACCAAGACTTCATGACTAGTACCTTGTTGGGTTTATTCCAGTACTAGCTCCATCTCAGTCTGCACTATTCCCTTAATCTCACTTTACTCCTTTTTCATACCTAAGGACTTCTACACTATCTAGTGGAATATCCCTGGGTAGATCCCACCGGTTTTGGCTGGATCATGAGAATGAATACCTAAACTTAACCACCTTATAACTCCAATGCAGTAATTTAAACGGTCGGTCTTTGGTACTTCCACATTTCAGCCAATCACGTAACCATTTGCTCCCCCTTTATATGTGCATCGATTAATCGAAAGCGTTTAGCACATATATGGGATAGCGTACACTTGAGATCTTAAAATCACATTATTAGCCAAATATTTTAATCACATATTTCCCCCTTATCAAAAATGTCAAGTCTATTGATATTTTAGATATCAAAAGATTAAAATTTATGCTTATGGGGAGAGAAATGTTTCGATTATTTTCAAGCCATATTAGGAACATTTTAATGCTCCCCCTCAATGTTTGAGGGTATATAATACAGTGCTGAGTACAATAATTTGAAATTTTTTGAATTTACTAAGAAATTCTTGAAAATTTTATACTCGAGCACTCCTTATTATCACCATTAAGTTTATACTACATATATACATATTCACACGTTTATGATATACGAAATGACCTTATAGAGACGAACACAATATGACTAAGTCATATCGTTCGTTGAAGCAGTCCGAGGTCAGTTCCGCAGTGTCTCCCACCAACAAAATTTTCCAAGCTCCTCATCATCCTTCTTTCCTTCTGCAGCTTGTTAATATCCTTGATCATAATATGAGCTCTTTTCTTTTCCAAGGAACTTCATCTTCTCTTCGACAGGTACTCTATGTTGATATTCTTAGTGATGTCTTCAAGCGATGATAGAAGCCTAGTTAATGTGCCATCGCTGAACTTATATAGTTCATCTGAGCGCATCAACCTGTTTATCTCTAGGTTGTTGACATAAATGAATCCTTGAGGGTCTTGATATAGAGTGTATGGGTCCCTTTTTCTGAGGCCGAATCTGGTAGTTTCAGGCTTGGTGACGTTGATCTTCTTTAGGTAACTTTCAACTCTGAGTTGAAGATCTTCGACTCGCTTCTGAATAACCAAACTTCTAGTGAACATTCTTAGTGCTATAGCAAAGTCAAAAACATCATTGCCTGAGAGATTGGTGAGCCTATTCTGAACAACAAGGATCAGCATGTCCTCGATGTCATTAATACGAAGACGTGGAAAGTCACCTTCCTTGAATCTATAAAGGTCGTTATCAACTCTTCTTACAACAATCTCTTTTAGATACCCATACCCATGTTTCCTTATTACCTCGACATGAGTTACCGCCAGTATACGTTTCATAGAATAAACATCATGTCTTGATTCTAGGCCTCGTGTATATCCATAGAAGGTATTACGTTATTCTCTCCAATGTGAAACTCCCCATAACGCATGTTTATGATAGGCAACTTTAATAGGACTCCATATATTTGGAACCATGTCTTTGATGCCTGGAAGATCATATTGAGCAGCCTTTGTTTTTGTAATAGAAGTCGTGTAGGACATTGTCGAAACTCCTCCTTGCAGATACCTGAGATCATTGTTGAAAAAGTAGTCAACCAATACTTTTTGACAATTTCCACTCATAACTAAAGGAAGGGGTTTGGTAAGATCAAATGGATAGTCATCGCCTTCTGGATTCTCCCAATCAAGTTTTTTCTGACAGAGCCTTGTAACATTCTTTAAAGTCATATTCCAACTCAGCATAATTGGTATGTGTGCCTTTGAGAAGTTTGAATGCTGGCCCTAACAGGGTTTCTTGAGTCAGATTGTTGATCTTGAGGCCATTCATGATGAAAGCAGAGAAGTCAATAGGAGTTCTCATGAAATCATCAAAGGTCTTTGAAGGTTTATCAGCAAAGGCCGCAAGGGTCATTAACCAGCTTTGAGATGGTCCTTGTTAAGGAGTCTTACCAACATTCCAATCAGGATCAGTGGGTTCTTGAGGTTGTTTAGGTTTGGTAAACTAGTCACGTTTAGATGGAACCACTCTCTTGAGTTCTTCATCATCATTACCCATATCCCCTTCTTGATCTTGTGGCATATCAGAATTTGCAACCTCAAACTCTGGTTCCTCTGATTGAACAGACTTTCTAGAAGATTTTGGTTGAGACTTGGTGCCTTTGGATGAGCCAGACTTTGATTCTTTCATTTTTGGACCTTTGGTTGGTTCTGCATCCTTGCTTGTCTTCCTCTTCTTCAACCCTCGGTCTGATCCAGTAGAGGGGTCTTCATCTTTATCTTTATCATCTCAGTCTCTCTTCAACGAATACACATTACCATAAGTGGAGAAGAGACTTTTGTCGAGATCATAAGACTTGATCAATCCATCATAACATTCTCTGTGCTCAGAAGCCGTCAGATATGATTGACTTTTATCCATTTTGTCAATAAGAATCTTCTTCAGCTCAAATTCTGTAAGCGTAGTAGCAGCCTCATACAAAGATTGTGGTTGAGAAGACTCCTTGACTAGAACAACCTCTTCAAGTGACTATGTAACCATATTTTTCATCACCGGAGGGGCAATTAGATACTTCCTTTGGTAGAATCTGTAGAATTTTAATCTTGACTTTCTTGGTAATCTTAGAAGTAATGGATTTTAAAAGGCGGCTCATAAACTCCTCTTTGGTGGCTCCGAGTCTTGCGTCTAGATGTTCATCCACTAGAGTAGTTACTTGAGTTTTAAGAGGATCATCATTTTTGAGTTCAACAACTTCTTTCTCTAAAGCTGATACTCTGTTGTTAAATTAGAGGACGAATGCGAAATCAAGAAGTGGAGATTAAGGATTTGTTGCTTCAGTTGTTGGTGATGGTGTGGGTGTTGATAGTTGAGGTGGAGGTGTGAAGGATGGTAATGATTGTGGAATGGTTGTGATGACAGAAACCGGTACTAAAAGGAGTGTGGGAGTTTGAGTGTTTGGTACCTCATGAAGGACATGAACATCCATTGGGGAAACAAATTATGCATATGTAGGAGGGATATCTGAGAAGTTTAAGAACTTAGATGCCAAGTCAGATGAATGGGAAGAGCTAGTTACCAGAACTTCATTGCATCAGTAGTAATTGTCACATGGGCATCATCGATGACTATTCCCTTGCTGAATGTTAGTCATTTCTGCCTCGGTACCCTCTTGTTGAACTAACCCTTCATCAATATGAACTGGGTCATTCCTCCTTACATCCACATCGTCATAAAGTAGACTAGTAGTATAATCCATTTCGTCATCCTCATCACCTCCAGCTTTGTCTTCAACCTTTGATTTAACATTTGTTTCATCTTCATCATCAGTCGGAGAATAGTGAGACGGGGTTCCAACATACTCATCCTCCTTTTCTTTTTTATCATCTTCAACCTCTTCTTCATTCTCCTGATGATGAGATTCAGAACCCATTTCAGATTCATGCTCAGAATCAGACTCATTTTTATTGTCAGATTGGGTATTTTCATCATCACTGTCATTCTCTTCATCACTGTCATCACTTTCTAAGTCATGATCATTATTGCTGTCATCTTTATCATTTCCCCAAGATTCAGCTTCACTCTTAGTTGATTCATCTTTAGTCACATCGGGAACCCCTGGTTCAGTACCAGTTCCCTTACTTGTGACAGAAGGTTTGAGCTTTTCAACACTTGGAGGTATTTCGGTAACTGTTCCAGAACCACTAGGATGAGTCCTGTGAAAGTCCCTCATACTCTTCCTTCGAACTTCTTGCATCTGAGCTTCTTCAGTTAATGCTACTTCAGATAGCAGCTCAATTCCTTTTCCTCTAGCAACATCCACCTTTTCCTTCCTTTTAGATGATGACTCCACAAGAGTATCTCTTATAACCACACCTGAAGTCTGTTTTCTTGTAATCTTCTTAGCAGGAACCTTTTTCTTTGCAGGTTTAGGTTCTTCATCGACAGGGACTAGATTCAGATAAAGGTCCTTCTTAGATGGAGAAACTTTCTTGAATTTCCTTGCAAGCTTGGGAGGTGTAGCTCCTGTAGCAAAACTAAGGTAAGTCTTGTAAGCTTTGGTTTCCTTCATCTCAGGACTGGTCAATGATTCAGGAAGTATAGCACCATAGATTTGAGTTGCTTCTTTTGCAGAGACAAATCTTAAAGTGTTTATCAGATAGTCATCCTTAGAGGTGTGCATCCCGATCTTGTTTTTCCAGGAGACCGTCTTGTCTTGAGTGAGGAAGTAGTGAATGATAACTTTGGTGAATCGAGGGTAGTACATCTTATCTTGCTTTTTGTAGGCTCTGTTATCAATCTGGTAAATGAAATCTTCCCAAAGTAGTTCAACATAGTCCACATTCTTTTGATAGTACACACCTTAAAGGATTTGTGATCTGGAGAGACGAAGCTTGTCAAGACCATTTGTCTTTCCAGATAAACTTTTGTTAATGAGAGCAGCAAAAGTTCTCCAAGGTTGATGCATCTGATCACCAATAACATCAATGAGTGAATTGATTTTGTAGGATCATTTAAATCATAACACGGGTGATGATTCGAGTGGTTTAGCTAGTTTCTAGAGAGAGAAACACTAGAGAGA